>VZTL01033904.1:7078-82824 GCA_013400535.1 Scopus umbretta | reverse complement strand
CCCCACCACAACCAAAAAACACACAACCCACAGACAAAACCCTTGCCAACGTGTTCACAGCAAGCAGAGTTCGACATGGCCAGCATGGAGAAAACTCTCACTGACAAATGAAAGGTAGCTGGGCTTCAACTGAATGAACATCAGGGGTCAAGGATGAAGGAAGGACTCTTCATGCACTGCCAACCGTGATGAAAGGGAGGGGGAAAAAAAAAGTAAAACAATGCACCATACCGCAATGAGGCACAACGCTCACCAGGGCTGCTGGGACCCTGTTGACTATGGGGGTGTGCAACACATCCATAAAAGAGACACAGTCCACTGCACCCTGCCACCCAGACTTTGCTCCCCAGGGATTTCCACGGTCAGCCACCTGAGCCTGGACAGCCAGGGGTAGGAACCCACCACCCAGACTGATGTGGGCATCACACAACCACACGGCAAATACAAGTTTGCACACACGCACTGCCATGCCATGCACGCACTGAACACGTGCTTGGCATTCTTGTCTCCTGTGGAGGTTTTAACAGTTCTGAAAAGGATGGAAAGACACACTACTGCAGGGTAGTGCAAAGCTGCAAATACCCCAGCTCTGCCCGCAGGACCCGCCTGGGCTACAGGTGCCAAGCACGGGCTCAGCCGGCAGCTCCCGGGGCTGCCGCACTACCTGCACGCTGCTGCCCTCCCCAGCACGATGCAGCCGCATCACTAGCGCCCGGGCACCGGCTGCTCCGAACGACAGCCGAACACGATGCAGATTTAGAGGTGGCACGACCATCCTCTCCTTGAGTGAAGCTTGCCAAACCGCCCTCTCTCCCATCACTAGTTTCCAGGAGATAAATCCTTCAGGGCTACTGAGCTACCATCTAACGTCACCACACAGAGTTTCTCCAGCCTGGCAGAGGTGGCAAGATCCACCCTGAGGTTTGGCACGATGCTATGATCTCCGTCTCACCCCGTCCTACAGCGAGGGCCTTCGGCAGCATAACAACCCAAGGAACAAGCTCAGGCAGAGGAAGCATGAGGCTCTTCAGCCTCCACAAAGTCAGCTTCCATCTCCAGCAGCGATTTAAGAATGCAGCTGAAGGTCACCGTACCTTTGTAAAGCACATTACATGTTCCCGTCGTACACCTCCCTCCTGTCCACCCCCATATGCTATTTTGAAAGCGATTTGCTCTCCTTATGGCTCCCCTATTCGTTTGCACGTCTCCCACAAAACAATTCATACCAACAGACTTCCTTTCTTCCTTCCTTTTTGCTGGCACAAATTGCAGTGGGAAAATATGTTGTTTGGCTTAAAAATTACAACAACTAAAAAAAAAAAGTAATCAACTGAACAATATGAGCAATGCTTGGGTAAAAATACATTGTAATGGAGATGGGAAGCACTCGTTTCAGTCATCCTGGGACTCCCAGAGCAGCCAGGAGAGCCATATCTTTCTCAGACACACAGGTTGGGTCTGGGGAGGTATTTTGGGGAGATAATAAAACTAGTATCTCACCAGCATCAGTGGCCAGGAGAAATTCTCCAAAATACAGTCCTAGGCTCAGATCAACACAGCCATCAACAACCCATATCTGAGAGACACACTTGTTGCATGCCTCTGCCCTAGCTAGTTGCACTTGGATGATGCCTCTACCATCCCAGGACATTCATGGGGGTCCAGCACAAGGGACAAGGAACTGCAAAAGCCCTTTGACTGTGCAACCTGTTTTTCTGCCAGCAGAGGCTGGGAAGCTGGGATGGAGATGGTGGTGATGGAAATACCCCATAGCCCTTGGAAACAAGTCCTCAACCTCACTGAGATATTTTGGGGTCTTCAGACATGTCCTTGGAGGACCCCAGTGGGGCAGCTGTACCACATGCTGGAGAACTACCCTCAGCCTAAGCCAACACTCCTGCAGCCCTCAGAGACCCTATATCCACCCAGTACCTAGCAGCCCCATTCGATGCTGCACCAGACCCTGGCAGGGCAGGGGAAGGACAGCAGCTGCTCCCCAAACCAGGCTCAACACCTGATGCTCCCATTGAAGTGGTTGGGAGAGCTGGTCAGGCCCACAGCTCGTTTTTTTGCAGTGTATTCAAACACAGCAGGGAGGCTTAAGGTTTGCAAAGGTACCAGCTTCCCCAAGTCTCCCAATCTTTGGTGTTCGACTTAAAGTGTCAGTCCCTGGAGCCACACCTGTCCCTGTCCTCCTCACACAACATCTGCACTCCTACGGCTGCAGGAAGAAGACTGGAAAGGCAACAGCAGCTTCTATTAGAGTCTCCCACATTAGGTATTGAGTAAAACATATTTTTAAAAAAATACAGTTTTTTAAGCCTCTGATTTTCCCATCCCTCTCTGATTTCTGAGTGTCAGAGGGCAAGTTATCGATTCCTCAACATTACCAGTAGTTAAAAATGTTCCTAGAGTTTTGGAGGGAGGAGTAACTCGCAGAGCAGCTCAAGAGCTGTTCAACTGAGCATGCCACTTCGCTGGAATCAAAGTGTTCCACATGAACACATCAAACTCAATCAAGGATTAAATCAAAAAGTTCAAGTGCAATTAGAAGTCAAGGTTGGTGGGGTTTTTAACTCCTGACCTGTGCATGCATTCATGACGGCACCTGTGGCCATGTGTAGCACACAGCCCCCTCGTCTAGCTCTTCTCCATGCCCATCTCCTGCCCTCTCACCAGCTGCTTCCAGTATTTTTCAAAGAATACATTTTTTCTAGGCACAAGGCAGGGTCCTCTCCTGGGAATCACCAACACTGGCTCAAAAAGTCTAATGCATCATCACATCCATAACGCATCACATAAACATCAGGTACATGTAACGCAGTTTAAAAACATTATAATTAGTAGGCATGGTGGTGCGTTCACAGTTGAACTAGATGACCTCAGAAATCTTTTCCAACCTTAATGACTCTATGATTCTAATTGCTTCCTCCAAATCAAACCCCTGAGTTTCAATAAGCACATTTTGATGTTTCTGGATCAGTATTTTGGAAATTTCTATTCTACAAAGTATTTCAAGAAATCAGCTTTCTGATTCTACTTGGGATGAGCATAAATTTCACAATACTGGAAGTTTTCCACATGGTGGAAACCCTGCTTTCTCACCAGCTCTAAATAATGGGTGTTTGTTGCTTTTTGAAGCATGAAATAAGCAACAGTGTTTGTTCTGAAACTGGGATGTGGACTGATTTTCAACAGTGCCACCCTCAAGGTACTAAGCTCCAGAAAGCAGAGAGCTTTGCTAGCATAAAATTAAGTAATCACACCGATGCCTATGTGATGACAGTGGGAGAGATCTGTACAACAGCTTCACACATATTGGGATGGAAACACATCTGCAGAGCAATGTCCTGCCACAAAGCGTGGTGAATATGGCAAAGACATGAGAAACACCGAGAACTTTAGCTCTCCATCTCTTTCTCCAGCCACCAAACACCTCTACTGCCTCTCGAGCAAGTGTCTCTATCCCTGTCGGCCTTCTGGTCTTCATGAGTCCACATCATATGCCATGTGCAGGCACACCATGTCCAAGAACACCAGGATGCTGCTGACTGCATTACACAGCCAACTCAGGAGATTATTTTTATATATACATACACACACACACGTATATAAAAATATATTAAAAAAAAAAAAATCAAAACACAGCACAAATATATCAGTGGACCAAGCACCTCCCGCAATGCATATATCTCTAAGCCATCCTTAGGCGAACCCATCAGGGGAAACGATATACGTGGCACCACGTGCTTTCTGGAGCTGGCCCCCAGCCCAGCCTGCCAACGCGGCGCAAGGGAGGATCAATCTCTCTCCGAGAAGCTCTTTTACACAGAGGGGTTTTTAGATGCAGTAACAGAGGGATACGGAAACCCAGGAGGATTTTGAAAACAGGTTTGTATTCCATCTCGACTTTTTCTTTCTTTTCTCTCCTGGCCCTTCTTGTTGAGTTTTAAAATTAAAAACACATTAATTTTTTTAAAATAGGTATTAATACATTAATAGATTATTAGATACATTAATAAATTTCTCACTATAAAAATAGGGTTTTATACGTAAAAGTCTGATTTTAATTGCAAATTAGAGGGGGAGGGTAGGAGAAAAAGAGATAAAGTTTTATTCAAGATGTCTCCTTTGAAGGAAACTGAACAAATGTACTTTCCTCCTTCATATATTCATGAGATGACTGCTTCCCTACCCCGTTCTCCACCACCCTCAGCTCCGGGCTCAGAGCCAGCACAGTCCTTATCTGGTATGAGGCAGGAAAAAAAAAAACAAAACTGATAGGATCAGAAGTTTTCAGTATTTTAACAAATCTGAAAAAAAAAAAAGTCTCCGTTGGTTTTTAATAAAGCTTGGGGCATGTGACAGGGAAGGGAGGATGCTGGGAGAGGCTGGCACGCAATATGGGAGATGGACGGAACCTGCACTGGCTCAGCACCCTGCAGTGGGGATGGGGACCCTGGGGAGCACCAGGGCACCCTACAAACCCTCTGACCACACACCTGCTCTTTGCTTTTCCTCTTTATTTCAAAGCTTTGCCATTCCCCCCACATCTACCAAGAGCAGGAGATAGCATCTACAGCTCCTGTCCTTGCTGCAGCCAGATGAGCTGCTCCTCAAACCAACAGGACCCAGGGAAATGCCCAGCCCATCAGGAAGGGGCATCTGGAGCCGAAGCCCACAGCAGCCCCCCCCCCCCAGCACCGGCTGCCCTGACCCTTCTTCATCCTCTCTCCAGTCACGGCGCTCAATCGCTTCCCAGCTAATTGCCTCCACTCATGTGTGCAAACTAACCGTTTACTGGAAAATGCCACGGAATGTTAATTTCATTCAGAATTGGGTAATTGCAAAGCACTTCCATTTTTTTATTATAGAAAATGAATAAGCTTTGTATTAATAGCATAGTTTCCAACTCCAACCACAGTTGCAGCCCCATCGACAGAGGCTGTGAGTTATTTGTCACCCCGCACTTTCCCTGTCTTTCTACCTTCCTCCTTTTCCCTTCCCTCCACCCTGCTCCCAACTTCCCATGTTGGTAATTAAGGTAATGTAATATCATTCTAAACACATTGTGAAAGATCAAACACTTCAGCGCCGCGGTCCAACGGTCCCCACCTCTGCCTCACACCTTGACATTGCGAGCATCCTGCAAAACCAGACAAGTCTCTGTGCTCCTTGGGCTGCTACCAGCTGGGTTTGACCTTCCCATGAGCTTTTTCTGACTAGGAAACCCTCAGGTCTTCTATGGGGCAAAGACTTTTCTAGTGCACCCCTCCCCTGACACCTACAGGGCATTGCAGATTGGGGTTGTTTAGCCTTCTCTTCTCCAGGCTATTTTCTATAATAAAAAAGTGGAAGTGCTTTGCAATTACCCGGGGAGCACCAGGGCACCCCACAGCCCCTCTGACCACACACCTGCTCTTTGCTTTTCCCCTTCATTGCAAAGCTTTGCCATTCCCCACAATCTGTCAAGATGCCCCAACCCTGGAAACATTCGTCAGGTTGCATGGGGCTCTGAGCAACCTGATCTATCTGAAGATGTCCCTGCACACTGCAGGTGGGTTGGACTAGGTGACCTTTCAACCCAAACTATTTTATGATTTGTCTCTTTACCCCATTTCTCCTTCTGCAAGGAAAAGCCTTTGGCCATGGGATGCTGCCCCCATCTCCCTCTGCCCCAGCACCAAGGAGGTCCAGGCCACTGGAGACTCTGCTTCCTGCCATATCCACTCTAATAAAACACTTAACTTACCTTTTTTTATGAGATACCGTAACTTTTTTGCTTATGTAGCAAGCAGAGAGGAGCAGGAAAGAAGGGCAGACCCTCAGCAGCAGCTAATGTTTCTCAAGTTATAAAATAATTGAAAAGTTAGATAAGAAGACTCTGGAGGAAACTTGCCGATTCGGTGCTAATGGGCACATGAAGTGGCAAACGTTGCACGGAGGAGAGACGTCGGCTCAAGAGCACAGTGCTGACCTCCAGCTCCCTCTCTCCATTGCACATCTCCTGCAACTCCACAAATCCAGAGGAAAAACTGTCCCATGGACCCAGCTAGGGCAGAGACCCACTGAGGGCAGCAGAAAGCCCCATCCCCACCTGTCCAAGGAACTGCCACTGGGGGATGAAGCTGGAGGCAGCAGCACTTTGACATCTGTAAAGTGAGCGTGAGCAAGTCTCAGCATCCCTAGGGATGGCACGGGCAGGGAAGGCTCCAGGAACAGCAACAGCCAGCAACCACAGGTGAGAAATAGTGGCACAGTAGCCCCTCTCCAGCCTCAACTACCACCCAACTCCCTGCTCAGCAGTACAGTACAGAACTAATTTGTTAGTTGGAAATTAACTTTCCTTTGCCCAATACGCAAGATGACACCTTTTCATGGTACTGGCACCTCAGTGCCACATGCTGGGCAGAACAAGGGAGTGACTTCAACCCAGAGGAGAAGGGCAAACCACCAAAAACCTGTATTGCAATGGGGCCAAGGAGCTTCAGCCGTGCACGCAGGCACAAACACCACCAAGAGGAGCCCCCCTGCAGTGGCAGGAACCAACCACCTCCCTTACTGGGAAGCACATGGGTGCAGGCAGCAGGCAGGAAAGAAGGAGCTGATGGATGGTTTGTTGGCTCAGGAGAAGACCTGGAGCTGAGGGAACATCTGGAGAGCCCAGGCTATCAAAAGCAAACCACTTCCAAGCCACATTGGCAAAGAAGTGAGGCTGAACACAGCCAGACCCCCCACAAGACCTGGTGGGTGAGTTGCAGCAAACGCTGTAACTCAGCAGGGCTGTCAGCAAGGATTGATTTGAAGCACCTTGTTAAGAAGTTCCTCTCCCACTGGTCCTCCAGGTAGGTCACTGCCTAATAATAAATGGGACTGGAAGGTGCCTGCAGACCTCATATCAGTGTAGGTGCTCGGCCTCGATCCATCTTCCTTAGCAGCCAGCTGACAGAACTAACTGTCATGGCACTGTAGCCAGGTAAAACACAACCGATAGGAAGAGGACATGCAAACAGAGTGAAAAGCCAGCGCTGCAGCTGCCCTCCCTGCTCCCCCCTGCCAAAACCCATAAGCATGGGATAGACTGGTGGGGAGAATGTCTTGTACGCACCAGCAGAGCCGCAATACCACTAAAAGCCAAGGTGAAGAAGTGCTGAGCATCAGGGACCAAGACAAACCCATTGCTCTCAGGCAGGCAAAAGGATCTGGAGCAGCCTCAGCTCTGAGCCATGCATCCCAGGGGCTGCCCAAGTGCTCACTAGCATCTACATATTTCCAGCAGAAATGGGGAACGGTGTGGGGTTGTTGGGGTTGTTCTCCTTCATCCCAGACCCAACGCCCAACCTCCTGGTCAGCCTGACTTCAGAAACTGGTGGCAGGTTTTTGCTCCATGCTGACACCATGGAAGAACAGCCCTGGGCAGAGCTGAAGCTCTCCCAGGTCCTCTGCCTTGCACACAAGGCAGCTGCAAGATGCAGCCCAACACAGAAAGCCAGGAGAGGGGAGGACACTTGAGATCCCCCAGGGTCATATTATNAAAAAAAAATCTTGAAGCTAATCCTGCTCAACAACTGCCCTACAACCCAGCTACACCTTAAATAATGTAGTGCTTTATCAAACATTCATAGTGATGCACAAAGTGATGAACAACACACGCCTGGCATTTATATAAATATAGTTCCTGATGGCTTGTTTTCCTTGGACAGCCATAACTTCACAGCTTATCTTCTGTGAGCTTGTGATTTTGCCTGGACGAAAAGCACTTCGGACACCTGGGGAATCAGGGCTACTGCACGCAAAACTGCCATGACATCTCCACCAGGCATCAGCAACCCCACAAAACCCAACAAAAAAACATGTTAAAAGAGCTGCTGCTGACTTGAGGAGCCACAAGTCATCCAGCTATGGCTGGGAGAGGTGTTGACCAAGGGTATTCTCACATGGGATGGCATGCAGCAGTGGGGCGAGACCAGCCCAAGCCTTGCAAAGCACTGATAAACCAGCAGGACTTCATGAAACCACCATCCCTTTGGGATGCTCAGTAAAATGCTGGCATATTAAAACACCTCTTCCATTCACTATAGTGCCATCAGAAGCTGCTTTTCCATCTGTTTCTTCCCTCCTCTGTCTCATGAAATTAGCGAGTGGGGATGTAGCAAGGGTGAAGGAAGGGGAGAAAAACCAAGAAAACCACATCAGGAAATCCAACCTACCAGTCTTTTCTCAACAGTGGGCCAGGAAGAGCCCTGACCAGCTGCAGAGATGTTTAAGTCTTATTTAGTCATTAAGCACATTCCAGCACAGCACCTCCCTCAGCCAGAGGGATGCAAGACCAGAGGCGGCCATCAGCACCTGGGAGCTTCCTCACCTCTTCTGACCTTCTGCTCAAGGTAGGAGTCATGTTGGATGTGGGTCTCACTGGGGAGACCTCCTGGGCATGCTCCCACATATCTGTGGTGCTGCCTTAGGCCACTTTCTTGGGAGGTGTAAGGGAGGGAGAGCATGTGCCACAGGACCAACAGGCCACGATGCCATCATTCCCTCCCACTGTGTTGATAGGGACAACCCAAATTTGAGATGGAGGCAACCAGTTTGGTGTGATGGGGTGATCAAAACAAACATAAAACTCCTGCCTTGCAGTTCACTGTTCAGAGCTCAAAAGGCAATTAATATACTAATTATGACTCTCTCTATCTCTCTGGCAAGTAAAGCTTTCCCCTGGTAGGTATGGACATTTTCAAATCAACATTAAAGTCAGAGCTGGCATCACTATAAAATGGAAGGACCCAATGGTGTATCATTGTAACTTCTGCAACTGGGGCCCCTATTCTCTTCACTAATGCACTTAAAGCAGTTGGAACTAGCATGTTGGACATAAAGACATGTTTAGTTTCCCTAATAACTAGAGACACTAGCTAAGCATGAGCTTAAATGTTTTCCTGAATTGGGACCCAATTCCTACCTTGTTAGGCTCTTTTTTTTTTTTTTTTTTTTTTTTTTTTTTTTTTTAATTTCTCTAAAGCTGAAAATTGCAACTGCATTTTTCAGCCAGGAATAGCGGACTGCAAAGAACACTTTCCACGGGCAGGCTACATGAATATACATTTTCAAAGGTCTCTGTAAATTACACAAAGAGTTGGCAGGGATTAGAGCTGGGAAAAGCTGATCACGTACAAAGAGGGTCATGATCCCATCAGGTCACTGGAAAGAAGACAGAGCCCCAAGACACATCAGATGCTGGCCTGACGTACTGTCCCATTTTAGCTTCCAGCCCCAGCAAACGTTAAGCCATCATGTTATTTATTAAAGGCTCGGAAAGCTTCTTGTTAATGCTTGGAGTCGGGGTGGCACTGCATCTGCCTACCCGAGCAAACGGCAGCTGCAGGCAGTGGCTCCCAGCCCCAGCACGGCGGCATGGGCGCCAGAGGCGGCGCAGCCCAGCACGGTGGGGATCTCCCTGCTGGCAGCCAGCCACGAGCCCAGCCAGGTGGGCACGTCCCCCCCGAGGACGGTGGGCTGCCGGCTCAGGGACAGCAACAGCAGGATGGTCAGCTCACTCCCACTGCCCACGGGGTCTCCCTTCTCCATCACGAAGGAGAACACCATCGCCCTGCCCATTACCAAGGCATTGCCTCTGACTCACACCCTGTCTTTAAGTCTCACCTCCAAGATACTGCAGAGCTCATACATTTGTAATGAATAGCAGCTCTAGGGTGCAACTTAACTATCTGCCCTCCTCTTCCATATCTCAGCCCCCAAAATGCCCCTTTCCCCAGCCCTGACAATGCAACCTCGGGCCAGAGCATTGCCTTACCTCTCCCCTAGAGGAGTCTTCACTGGGAGGCAAAGATGACAACTGAGATGTGGCCACCAGAACAGCTGCTCTAGCATTAGTGGGTGGCATAGGAAGCTCCCTCTCCTCATCACCAGGACCCTTCCTCTGCCTGCCTTTTGCTGTTATCTCAAACCTGAGCCATTTGTCTCCCCTGCCAAAAATCTTCTCCCGCAGTTTTCCCAGACTGCATCACCCAGAGCAGTTTGGCTAGAAGGCTGTTGGGACCACAACCCCTTAACATTAGCAGTTCTCAATGTTTCCTTATGCTGTCCCATCTGCTGTCTGGCTTGGCTTCCCTCTCCAAATCACAGATCAGGACTGGACCATTAAGTGACATGACCAGGGTTACCAAAGCAACCAATAGCAGAGTGGAGCTGGATCTGCATTCTCCAGGTTCACTCTAGGTGCCAGATCATCTTTCAGGCATGCTCAAAAGCCTCTCGCTATCACTACAGAGAAAAGCATCCATGGACTAAGTAAGAGAAACTTCAGAGGTTTACCTAAGTTAACACAGCAGGTGAGAAGAAAGTCCAGGAGATATGAATTCGAGATGACTGCACAACCACACCTTTGATATGCCTACGGTATTAATCATCGGTACCATCGATAATAAGTCCTGTCTCCTGTCTAGACTTGGAGGCCATACCCAGACTGCAGAGTCTGTGAAGCCAGCACAAAGGCCCGCTTGAAAAGTTCTTTTTTTGAACATGAAAGAAACAGAGAAAATAAAGATGGGTCCTTTGTTACAGGACTGGAATTGCAGATACTAGATTTTCAAGTCTGACATCTATTTTTCTCTTCAGTTTTCACTAGACAGAAGCTTTGCTTCTCACCGATCCTTAGGAAATCTGGTTTGGCAAAATCTTCTCATTGGGGAAGTTGTGGGTAACCCCATATTCAGGCCTGCTGGNAAAAAAAAAAAAGACTACTTTTCTTTTTAAACTGCCTCAGATTTTTCTTCTGTCTAAATTCATCTGGGCTCTGTGCAATGTCACCAGGTCAGTTTGTGCTCCTGCTGCAATTCTAATTTTGTCAGCTTTCCATTTTCTAGGGAGTTGGGGGATTTTTCTTTCTTTCTTTTTTTTCCCCCAAGTCAAAAATGATTTTGCATAACAGTAATAATGTTAATGGCCCTGCACAGCACATCCAGATTACAACTGCAGCTAGGGAGAAATAAACATCTCATCTTTGCCCTGCTGTTTATCTACCCACAGCAGAGCTTGGTATCAGGTCAGAACCTGTAATTTCATTAACTTTATCGCTCAGACGCGCTTGTTGCTAGATGTCATTATTCAGCACATTGCTGCCGTGTTTTGTTTGCGCTGGGCTTCACTTCAGATGCTCCGGCACCGTGCAGGAGCAGCCCTCCCATCCACATCGCTGCAGAGCGCTGCCTGAGACTTGGGAGGAAAGTTTGGCTCGCTGATCCGTGCTCTGCTTGACCATGATTTGCAAAACAGACATTTGTGCTGCTCAACGTCCTGAGCTGGGATTTCTCTCCCATTTCGCAGGGCTGTACACAGCAGAGTCATCCAGTGCAATTCCCTGCCTGACCTGATACATCCAGAAGCTCCACGTGGGAAAAAAAAAACCAACAAAAACCACATTCTTCCTCATGGAAAGGGCAATCGAGTCCAACAGCCACACTGAATGGGATGCATGAATCCCAAATGATGGAAAGTGCCCACCGCTGGCACGACCCAGCATCTGCAAATCAATCACTGCCTGGCAGGTGGGGCAAAGCAAGCAGCTGAGGCAGGTGGAGGGCGAGCTGAAATGCTCCATCTTCATCGGATTTGCCATCCCTGGTAATTAATGCTGGGAAGTGACACTTGAAAGAGTCTCTAGTGACAGCCCCAGTGATGATACCGTTTGGAGCCTGCTGACAAGTCCCAGCTGATATCTTATCACAGCATTACATTGCAGGAGCAGCAAGGAGAGCTTTTCCCTCAGGCACTGATGGACTCCCCAGGACGCGGGCACAGCTTCTTGCCCATGCAGCCGGACACCGGTGGGAAGGCTGACCCTGTCCTTGAGCTAAGGCTGTGCTCCAGCTGTGTTTCCTTTGATGCATCCATCTTCAATCCACCTGTAAAACTGTGCCCAAGCAGAACTGATTTCCAGCCCCTGGGGATCTCCAGTTACGTGGTGTCTGCTCGCACCAACTGCAGAGTTTCTCCACCTCACCTGCCGCATCCCTGAGGGAATCCCGGCTGCATCTGCTGCTCGCGGGCAGGTCAATGCGCCTGCGTGTGCAGCACGTCCGACACCTTCCAAATCATGACGTTTCCCGTGTGTGTGCAAACCAGGTCAGAGTGCAAAGCCCACAGCACATGTATTTATATTTCTAGTCTATAAATCCTATATCTGAACTACAGCCACCTCGTCCTTGGCGATCCAGGCTCTGGCCAGGTTCAGCAGAGAGGAGCAACTAGCACATACCGTAGCTTGACTCCTTGAACAAAGCCTCATCCAAGAGTGTCTGCATCTGGGAGGCAACACACAGTGAACCACCACTGTTTGGAAGGGTGAAACCAGGCAAGACACAAATCAGCCTCAATCCAAGGTGCAAAGCCCAAGGGCATCACGAGCTGAACTAGCGGGAGCATTTGTGAACATATCTCACAGCCTGGGGTAGCCCTGGCCCTGCAGGCAGCTTGCAGCCCTGGCTTGGGGGGATTTTTCAGTCAGTGTAAGAAACTCTTTACTGCCAATTCCTGAAGCCCTCAGACAGTTTAATATTCTGCCCTAGATCTTGTTTACTATTATGTTTTGAAGAGGACTGAAATGCAGTTACTGCTGTCTTCCCCACTCACACAACTCTAAATAATTTATAGAAAAGCAAAACAAAGAAGAGAATGTGAAAGAATAAAAAAGGTAGCTCAGTTACTATATATGAAGGCTTTGATTTGTTCATTCTCACCAAGCAGAGGGTTGGGGAACACCATGAGCTGGTAGCAGCCAGCCGTACACAAAGGGGAATGCCAACCGGGATGCTCAGATCAGTACTTGAGGACAGCAGATGGACCCCTGGGCACCTCTGTGGGTGTTTGAGCAATGATAACCATTGCCGTCATAATAACTTTGCTTAAAAGAGGATAAAGTAAAAAGCACTTTAAGGGTGGAAGAAATACAACCTCAGCCACCACTTACAACCATTGCAGGTGCAGGGACCTGCTTTCCAGACACGATGCATCATCTGGGCTCTCCCTGGCTCCATTGCTTGGAGCTACAGTCTCCTCCACGGAGCTGAGAAGAGCCCTCATCATCAGCCCTGTCCCCCAGCACTGCCCCTGCTGGTGTTCCGGCAGAGACTGCTTGGCCTTTATAGAAATCCCACACCAGCATGGGAAGAAGGGAAGGACAGTCCGGTGTCACCCCAAGAGCCCCTTGCCTGCACAGAGGGAGCTAGCGCACCCTTTCCTCGCTCCTGCTCGAATCACTCAGCAATTAGCAGTAATGTACTTTGCTTTTGTTTATTCGAATGCATTTTCCTGTGCATTGCAGGTGAACAATATTAAATGGCTTCTAACGACATTTCAATAAGCAGAGGTGGGTGTTACAACTTCTGAGAGACAGACTTTAAAAATGCAGACAATCTAGTGTGCATTAGCTGAAACACCCTGGGAAAAGCGCTGCTCTGCACAGAAGAAACATCCCCGAGTCACAGAGCTGTACCCCTGCAGCCCATGGCTCTGTCCCCACGCACAGGCAGGGCAGCAGCACCCAGATCCTGCCCGGCCCTCTCGGCAATGGTTCTCTAAGTGCAGAGAACAGAACCACACGGTTCAGCAACACGAGCTTTGTTTTTAGTTAAAAGAACAACTGAATAAAGAGCACCCAGTCTAGACTGCTTTATATAGGCTCTCACACCAGCCTCCTCCTAGAGCTCCTGAGTGCCTTCCAGTAATGCCACCAGCACCCATCACCCATGGTTTGGTCTCTTCTCTCCTGGGAGAAGCCGTACAGGCTGATAGCAGGTAAAGTGCCGCCTCAGCTGCTCAGCCTGCAGGAAGGCTGCCAAGCCCTGTCCATATGGGCTCCCCTCTGCTCCTGCATACCTGGTACAGCCAGCAGTGGGTGCCATCACATACACTGTGACCACAGAGAACCCTGTCTGTCTGTCCTATTGCGTCCAACCTTTGGCTACCCGCTGTGCCAATGTTGGACCGCTTTACTCAGATGGACCCTGCCACTACTTACTTTCTGAGCTGGGCAAAGCTTTGGGGAGGGGGAACACCAAAGGGACCAGAGCTCCTCCAAGTCCCAGCCCAGAACCTTCAGGGAAGGCACAAAGCATCCACAGCACCTTGCCTATTTGGGGATGGGCACCCCAGCCCAGTTCTCACTGCCCAGCTCCACATGGCTACTGCCAGGGATTTATACCTTACAACAGCAGCAGTATCCGGTATTGTACCTTACAAGCAGTCAGCACCATAGGAAAAGGCAGCAGCCAGAACCCACACTTACAAAATTGTATAAGCCTCTTTCTAATCTGACCTACAGATGCTATACAACACTCTACCTGCCATGCCAAACACCATGAGTGGGAAACAGTTCACATTCAGGGTCTGTGCCTGTCCATCAGATCCACGTGGATTCAGCTCCGCACTTCTTCCTGCAATGAGAACTTTCTGATCTGCCATTTCCAACTCCACACAAGGCTCCTATGTGCTTGCCTTAAATCTACAGCCTTGATGACTTTGTTTGTGGGTGACAACAGGATCGGTTGTCTGATTGCTCAGAGAATAAAGCACAGGGGATGTTTTGCCGCTAGTGGAAAATACAGCTTTATGGAGCAGCTCTCGGAGGAGCATCAAGGCTCAGCAGGCTGACGGAGCCCCAGCGCACTGACATGTTTGCTTGCTAGAACTGATGCCCTACTTGACAGCAAGGCAATGAACATTTCTGCCACCTAGAGAGTGAAGACTGGCCTGATCAATGTCCATGTGCTAGCACTCACTCACAGCAAGAAGTTGGTATGAATCCCAGCATTCCCATCCCGTTGAGGAGACAGGAGCTCCAGCACTTCTGGAGCAGCAGGAATGACTCTTCTGCGCTGCCCCGTGCACGGTGCTGCACAAGCCCATGGCAAAAGAGCAAGTCCTCTCCCTGGGGAAATGCCAGCTCTGCTCCCCCAGGCAGGCACCCCCTAACCCCTCAGGGGTTTCACAGTGGTCTCCACCATTGCTAGGCCCAGATACACCACCAAGCCTGAAAGCAGAGCCATCAGCTTCCAGTCTTATCACGCCGGGCAGGCTCGCACTGGAAACAGGAGGCTGGTTTTGGAAGAGGATGTGACACAGGAAACAGGTTAAATCCTCCAAATCCACATTTCTGTGGAGCTCCCAAGCACACAGCTCACATGCTCCTATGGCACCTGAACCACCAGCAAAGCACAGACAGGGAGTCCTGCGAGACCAGGGGACCTGGTCCTCAGGGCTGGCAATGACAGCTGAGGGCTCATGGCCACTGTGCCTCAGTTTCTCCAGCACCATCCAAAGGCGAGTCCCCTCTCAGGAAGGATGGCTTCAGAACAAGGTCTGCAAACCACTTTGTAGATGACAGCTGAGGATCAAAGCCTAGAGAGCCAAGCGCTAGCCACAAGGGCTATGCACGGACGAGCCATCCTCTCCAGGTGGCACCGTGCAGAACAGACACCCCAGTGAACAACAGGGAGAGGGAAAGAGGAGAGAGAGAAGCCACAAACCTTTCTTTTCGTAGTCGGTCTTCTCCTCCCCGCCCCGGCCCAGGCTTTCCAGCGTCCGTGTCACCTGGCTGCCAAACTCATCCTCCCTGGTGCTGGGCTCTGCCCGCCGCGGGGTCTCCTCCTCCTCCTCATCCTCATAGTCGTCCAGGATGGGGGTCTCACGGATAGGCACCCCGATGACAGAGTTGTGGGCCTGGAGGCGTGAGTTGCGGAAGCTCTCACGGGCCTGGGGGCCCAGCAGCACTGATGGGATGTAGTGGATCTCGTGGGTGGCCTCTGTGCTGGCGCTCTTCTGTGGGATGCGGCGGCGCTTGTGCCAGCGCCGCTGGGCATACAAAGCCACCGTGAAGACCAAAAGGAGCAGGAGCAGCGCAATCAGCCCACCCTGCAGGAGAGCAAAAGGCACGGGTCAGAAGATGCACAGGGCACAGGGATGGGTCGGCAGATGCTGCAGCCAGCATCCACAGACCCTTTCCTCTTCCACCCCCAGAGCACCCTTTCGTCAATGCTCCATGAACCGTACACGGTTGGGTTCATGGAGCAGCCACCTCTGAGGCAGGATGTCACAGGCAGGAGCAGCAGGACACTGGAGGTGGCCTTTGGCCGGGAACAGCACGGTGACACCACTGGCTCAGGTCTGCCCAAATTATTTTGCCTACTCTCCCAGGGACCTTCTTCTTACTACACACCCCTTGGGTCCCCCCAGCCCACCCCCACACACAGGGGCTGAGGTAGGCAAGCTCCCCCTCCTGCCCTGAACAGGGAGATGGGAAAGGAGGCAATTGCATCCCACCACTTAGGAGAAAAAAAACGCATTAAAAGAACCCAGCCACCAACACGGGAGCAGTAAAGCCTCAGAGACACACAACATTTCACATAAACAATGGTGCAACAAATGGCACCACACAACTGCCGCTCCCCAGAGCGCGGTTATCCCAGCTCTATCCTTTCTGGTTGTGATTTGCCTATGGTTTCAATGAGACTTCAGCTGCAGACCCAGGGGCATAGCACAACGTATTCCAGATCAAGACCTTTTCTGCAAAGCCCCCACCTCTAATTTTTTTTTAATACAGCTCCCAACTACATTACCATAACTAAAAAAAACCAAAAAATCTTTGCCAAAAAAATAAGCTTCCTAAATATGTAATATGTCCATGGAAGTGGCCTCTCTTCCAGGAGATGCTCCAGGTTCTCTGTGTGGGAGAAGCTCAGGGCTCACTGTGCTGACTGGGTTCATGCCCCATGGTACCAGAACTCCTGAAGGACCAGTGGGGTGAGGACCTGACCTGGCCTTCCACACTTAGAAGCAAGAAACAGCATGGACACTTCAGCCTGGAAGAACAGAAACGTGTTTCCTTGGGTTTGTGCACAGAGACCCTAGAGCATCATAGGAGCTCCCTGGCATGAGCCACTCGCATGCCTTGGCACTGAACAGGGGCCATTTCCTTGGAAGCCCACTTTGCAGGACAAAAACCACGGCAGACCAGACCCTGCAAAAGGGATGCCCGGTGACAAGGACACATCAGGGCCATGAACTTGAACATGACAAACCACACTGCAAAATCAGGTCCGGCTTGTGTGCCAGCATCCTTCCAGCAAAGCAAGGGCTCCATATTACAAAAGGGTTTCGGAACAATACTCATGGACATGACTACTGGGAAACACCTTCTTCAAGGCCTCACCACCAAGCCCCCGAGCCACCCAGCCAGACATCGCTCATCCCTGGGTGCTCTCTGCAACTGCAAAGTGGCTGCAGGGCAGAGCACTCCACACCCACAGGCACTTGCCCTCCCTGGAAAAAGCACAACTGGAGATGACCCAGATGCTCAGAAAAGGCCAAGGTGACTGAGAAAGCCCTGCACAAGGAGCAGCTGTGCCAGATGGACCTAGCAAAAGGGTCCAGGCACCCACAGCAGTGCTAGGGCTGTGCATCTGCCTGGCTGGGCTCGCCTTGCATCTGCCCCCAGGAAACGGCTTGGAGCAGATAAACCTGTCAGCATATTAAAGATCTCTCTGCTTGGGAGAAATTACAAAAAAACCGTGAAGCCACAGAGGTTATTAGCATGCTGTTCCTCCCCTGGCTCGGGAACAACAGGGTCAGCTCAAGGAAGCTGAGGGCTCCCAGTCCAGCCCGGCCACAGCTCCCGCATCCTTTGCAGATGAACCAGAGATCTCTGCTCTGCCAGCCACCAAGACAACGGCCCCCTCTCCGCCTGGGAAAGGCTGGGGGTGCCCATGCCAGCCCCTTGGGTGAGCACTCATGGGCTTTTAAGTGAGCAGCTCAGTTTCGATGTGCTCCTTTCATCCCGGACCCCGTGCTGGCAGCCGCTTGTTTAACCACACCGCACGTGCTGGGAGAGCTTCCTGGGGGCAGGGTGGGGGGGAAGAAAGAAAGAAAGAAAAAAAAAAAGGAAAAAAAAAAAAAAAAAAGGAGAGAGTCAAACTTAGGAGGCATTCAAGCCAGCCTCATTTTAATCTATTTTTCATGTTAAATTATCCAACTGAGGGAGCGGGAGAGAAAAAAGGGAAGGAAGGGATAATATGAGAAATGTTTTATTTGACAATGTGTCATTTGGAAACTGATTATTTCTGTCTCCGAGCTTTTTAATATTCCCAAACAATGGCCGAGCCGCGCTGGGATTTGGTATTCTAAGGCTGGATTTATAATACTCTGTTCTGCAGTGATAAGAACACGGGCCTTTAATCCTCTGAGCTGTGAACATGCATATTCTCCTGCGTAATGTCCTTCCCGCCGCGCTCCCGTGTGCCCCGTGTTGGCCAAGTGGGAGCCGCTGGCGCTGAAGGGTTGCCGAGACCCACAGGAGAGGAGGAGGGATGAGTGGAGAAGGCTGGTGGGGACAACCCATGCACGTGCAGAACTTCAGGGCTTGTGGCACAGGAGCAAACCGCAGCTGAAGCTGGAAAGCAGCAAGGTTGGGACTTATTTGAAGGACTGAAGGAAAACTGATGGAAGAAGCCACCTCGAAGCCCAAGAGAGTGGACGCTCATATAAATTATGAAGATTGCCAAGCTGCTGACCTGGAGGGCGATCACTGTTTGGGCATCTGTTCGAGATGCTGAACAATTTCTGAGCATGTGCTTCTTCAGACACAAGCCACCACCCTTCTCTACCAAAGTGGTGAAAGATGAGGGAGTCCTGCTGCTCCTCTGGGGACTGGGCAAACTCTTTCTTGCAATAGGCTCTGGCCTTTTTCAGCTCCGCCGGGCCTCCTTGGTCAGCTCTGCTACCTGCTGCTCCCTGCAGTGGGGTGGACTTGGCACGGCTCCCCGCAGGAGTCCTCCAGCCCTGCGGCTCTGCAGTCAAACACAGCACAACTGCAGCGATGCAGCCCAGCCGTTACAAAAGCAAGCCCTGACGGTCTGCCAGCTGCCACGCCAAAAAGGGCTGAAGTCACTGAAGAAGATCCCAGGCTGGAGGAGAACACAGTTTGGGCCGAGCAGACCTGTTACACCAAAGCATCCCTTCTGCAGGTCAAAGCAAAATCGGTGCAAATCAGTACAGCATTGTGCCTGGCGCCAACCTGAACCCCTTCTGCTGCCTCCTCTGAACACCGATACAAAGTTTTGTCCTTGGGGGGAAAAATATCCCTATTTCTTTTTTAACTTTGAAGCCACTATTATTCCCACACAACATCCAAAACCAATCATTGTCCACGTTGTTCCGACAGCCAGCCCACCCCTTCACAAACTACCTGCTCCTGGGTGAAATGAGGCCCTTGCAGCTCGGGGCCATCGCTCCAAGGACAGTCCCCCAGGACAGCCAGGCTCTGCCCACCACAAACCCTGCACAAAAGACACCCCCCCCCCCACATCGTGCCCTGCAGCTTCAGAGAGGTGGGGCGAGCAGGACCCTGATGCCGGAGCATCACATCGCCGTGCATGGTCCCAGCGGGCGAGCCACGGTAAGCAAACAGGTATCAGCAATAACCACACAATCCTCAGAGCTCTTCACACTGTGTACTTTTTCCTTTCTTCCCTTTTTGGCCGTGAATGTAATTAAACACTGGAACAATTTACCAAGGGTTGTAGTGGATTATCCATCACTGTCAATTATTATTATTATTTTTTTTTAATCAAGCCTGAATGCTTTTAGAAAAGTTATGCTTTATTTTAAATAAGAAATAAAGGCTTCAAGGAATTCTTGCACTGGAGGGAAGAGCAGGTGACCCCACAGTCCCTTCTGGTCTTCCAGTCCCCCAATTTTGTCCTCCCCACATTTCTTCCCAAGTCACAGCATTCAGCTCTACAACATCTTATTTCTCTTTCAAATATTTCATCCTCTCCCATGTCAACCCAGATGGTGAAAGCATCACCAGACTGTGGACACAAGCTGGCAGATAAGGCACATCCACCTAACACTGACTAAAAGGGGGAGGTACCACCACCAAGGACCAAGCCTCAGACTTCTGCAGCTCAGCACACAAACCTCTCCTGGCTCATCTCTGCCATTGCCAAGGGCTATAATAAAGCAGTGCTCAATGAGCAGGTGTAGCAAACATTTGCATTAGGTTTTAGCCATGCTGTAATTTGAGCTAACGGATTTCTAATTAATTTAACTGAAAGCGATGGCGAACGGCAGCACAGAGACCCTTATAAACGCCACCTCACCAGGCGGAAAGGCCTGCTCCCAGGCAGAGATCCTCCGAGGCCACGTCCCAGGGTGAACCACAGTCAGAGTTGGGATCATCCGTGTTAGCCGTTACAACAGTGTCTGTTAATTGGCAATCAATCCTCTCTGCCAAACCCTCTACTACAGCCAAACTCAGAGAAGACACCCATCAGTGCCCAGGCTAGCCGGGGGGCAGCCCCAGGTCTGTCCATCATCTGCCCTCCCAGCTCTGCCAGCAGGTCCCTTTGCCAGGCCGGACCCTGCACCAGTACCCCCATGCCCACACTCCAACTAAGCCACGCTCAGGACAACTTTGGAAGAAAAATACCACATTTAACATGTTGGGTTGCACGGCATCTGCTTCTTCCCTTTCCAGATCAAACCTCCACACCACACCAGCTTCTCCCTAGGACTCCTTTGCCTTATTGCTCTTTCTCTCTTTGCTGCACCTCTCAATTTAAATATTTCTTCTGCAAATCTTAATTAACATGCTGTTTGCACCTTCTTTCAGATCATTAACGATGAAAAACAAGGCTGATCTCTGCAGACACCTCTCACAGTCTTCCCTTTCCTGCTCACTGACTTTTCTCATGACCTCCTCTGCACCCTGCCGCTTCCTCGCCCTCCCCGGGGTACAGGACATACCCACAGACAGCACGCGATCCCTCTGGCTTTAAAGGAACAGCAGGGCAGGGGAAAGGATGTTACGTAGCGTGCTCTTCCCTAGAGCAGGGATAACGCCAGCCTCTGGCTGTCATGCCTGTAATGGGGGAGTTTTGGCTGTTTCCTGCAGAATCAAGGTTTCTGTACCTTCGGCACCCCTGTCTGCCTCTTGGTCCTACCACTCTCACGTCCGTATACACTGGCCCATCGCAAACAAGTCTAAAAAGGCAGAAAGGTCTCAGAAATACCAACATCCCTTCAGCTTTATGATAAGAAGAGACAGGTAGAAGAGAGGCCCCAAATCACCCCATCTACTAATGCACATCATACAGGAGGGCAGGGAACAGTTATGGGAGCCAACCAAAAGCATGCAAGGAGGGAGAGGACAGGAGAGAAACAGGGCTTTGGGAAACAGGCTTTGCAAGAAGCAGCCATATCTGCTACAAGAGGAAAGCAGGGCTCACGGATAGAAATGGAGCAGCAGCATCAGGGGTTCAGGAAGGTACTGCCAGCCATCTCGGGAGATGCTCCTATGGACACAGACCTGACCAAGCCTGCTCGGTCTTCACGCAGCCCCTGCCAGCAGAAGGGAAGTGACAATGTACACCAAGGATGGAAGGATGCTTACTCTTCCATGGTGGATGGCACAAGAAGTTGAGAGCTTGAATTGCAGCAAGGACCACTAAAGAAATACAACTGCAAGAAGCATGATGCTCCCAGGAGAACTGGTACATCTCAGTCACAGGAGGTCACTTGCCCAAAATGCAGAGCGGTACTGTCACTCCCTCAGGGATGCAGACATCCTGCCAACTCCCTTCTTCTCCAGCTGCCCTATCTGACAACAGGCAGCTTCTGTCCAGAGGATGCGTTGCCTACTCCTGTCCATGAATCAGAACCACCCTCTGACAGCTTATATCCCCACATGCTGCAGGGGTCAGTAAGTGAACCTATGGGCAGGTGAGCATCAGGTAGGAAAATTGAGGCAGAGCACGAGGAGGAGGAGACCAAGGACAGACAGCAAGTCAGCACAAAGGCTAGCAAGGAAGAGATGAATACCAGAATTTAAAAAAAAAAAAGAACAAAAACCAACCAAAAAAAACCCCAAAAACAAACAAAAAAAACCACCATTCCAAAAAGATCCGGATCCAGTCCTGAGCTCAAAACAACTCAACCTCACCTCTCCATAAAAGACAGCAATGACACAAGGTAAATCTACTAAAAAATACAGCATTTTCTCCCTGTATGCTTCAAATCCCCATTTGAGCACCGCTTCACCAAGGTGCTTAACCACGCACTTAACTTTAAATATGTGTTTAATTCCCATTACAGTCCATGAGACTAAAGCACACGCCTCAGTGCTTTGCTGAGCAGGGATGGCTGCTTGAATTGTGGCCCGAAGAGAATGGTACTATGATTTATTTTTTTTTTTTCCCCCTCCCCTCTTTCCACAGCTCTTACAACATCACCAAGCTCCAGCGATGATGGGGACACTGTCTTCTGCGGTTGTTACCACAACTGTGTCACCTAATCCTGCCCAGAGTCGACAGCACCTATGAACCACCCTCTCTAAAAGGGCTTATAACTGGTGCAAAGGAGTGCAGGATCTGGCCTGAAGGTTTAAAAGGGAGGGTTCTTCTAGGATTGCTCCATCAGGCCCGTGCGGATCCATCATACGTTGCTGCTCTGCTTGCCATGACGTACATACACGCATTGGGTGTAAATTTAATAGCATATACAGTCCTGCAAAGTGTAACACATGCACAAGAGATGAGAGTTACAGTTGCTGTGGGAACCATAACTTTAAAATCTCTGACTCTTCCATGTTTTTTTTAAAAAAAAAAAAAAAGTCAGACAAAAAGTCACATTTCCATATATATTTTTTTTTTTTTAAAGCCACGATGAATTTTGTTTTGCTGTTTCATCCAAGAACGGAAACAAAAAGAAGGAGTGAACCTGCCAATCAGCCTTTCTGCGCTGTTCAGACATGCAATGTGATGTTCCAGTAAATGTTTATTTGAATGGTCTCCCAGGCACTAGCTGTATGCAAGCACCGAAATACACAAACCTCAATCACACCGAACATGCCTGCATATCCCAAGCTGCACATCTTGCTAGGATAACAATTCAAAATTACTCCTAATCCATTTTTATGATTGGGGTGGGTGGGGGGACGGGGGACGGACACGACATTTATTTGCAGTGAACTGAGAGGGGAGGGCTGGAGGTGATTTTATTAAGCACCTGATTGCTACCTCTTTTTAAAGCCAGAGCACAGATTGCATAAATTGTGATTTTAATGTGCTCTAAACGGTTCACCTAAATAGGCTGACCCGCTAACCCAGAGCTTGCCCTCAGAGAGGGAAGATTTTAAAATGCATAAGGTCTCGTGTGTTTGCGCTCATGTTTCCCTAATGCAGGCAGGCTGGCTGAGTGCAAAGCTGAGAAAAACAAAAGCTTCCCCCCGAACCAAGGAGTTTCATTTACCAAGCCCCATCCCTCCTCCCCACCAAGCCTGCCCGAGACACCACCACGTGTTTCTGCTGCTCGGCTCATTTACACCCAGTACCTGAATTGCATTTTAGCCATATTCCAAAGGGGAGGAAAAATCCACTAGAGTTAAGAACAACCTTGTTTTTAAATTAAAAAAGTCACCACCTCCACAGTAAGTCTCTCCCAGCACAGAAGAAGTCTCATGAGCAAACCCTGCCACGCATTGCACGTTGAGAGCACCCAGGGTTGTGCCAACGCACTAAGTGCCTTGCAATTAAACATGGGGCTAAAGGCAAGTCCCTCAAAATGAGCAAGCACAGAGCCACTACCCATACCATGTCCGTCTCTACACCATCTTCAGACCAGAGCCCAAACCCTGACTGCCCACAAGGACCCAGCTCAGGCGAGGAGCACCCCAACGGCTGGCAGAGCCGCACTGTGGTCACATCCTGGCAAAAGCAGCCTCTGGCAGGGGATAGGCAAATGGAAATCTACCCAGTATCAAAGAGGAGGACCAAAGAGACTGTTTGTGGCCCTAAGACCTTCCTACATGAAAGAGAAGAGCAATAAAGTCCTCCAAGGCTCAGTTTCAGCTTGGTTTCACTGAAATCACCAGTAACAGCAGCTTGACCATGCCTGCTTTGCCTGATGCTAGTGGGGAGCACATCCCTGCCCCGCCTCTCCTCCCTCCAAAGCTTCCCATCTGAGAGAAGAGATGGTCCCTTGGGGGATCCTCTTAATCAGACCGCTCCAACAGACCTGCAGATTTGCACCACGTACCCACACACCCCTGGACAGGGACAGCCGGTCCCACAGGAGCTCGAACCCGCCTTAGCCTGCACTTCACTCCTCCCATTTCAGGGACAGACAGTGCTGCCTACAGGAACATCTCATGGGGTTCTTCCAGACTTACCTGCACTGAGCTGTGGACTAAGCTCTGCCTGTGCAGGTGCCCCATCCAACAGCAGAGCATCCGGCACGACAACTTAGCTGTGCTGGCCAAGCCACACCGTTCTGTTTTCCTGGAGCCACTTTTATCACATTCATGCTTCACCCACTGCCCAGCAGAGGTTATAAATACCTCCACAGTTTCTGCCCGAGCTGGTGCCTTCACCTCCAGAAAAAAATGGAGGATATGAGGATATTCATTTTAGCATCTGATGGAGAAGCCAACCTGCTGGTCAGCTGGCCCCAGTGGACAGAGCAGCACAGTATTAGTCACAGCAAAAGGTGCGTACAGGTGGCACAATGATGGAGGGATGCAGTTAAACTCCCTAATTAAAGAAGAGGGATAAAACTCGGGGAAGCTACACATCTTTTAGGAGCCTTTGCCTCAAGCTGACTTCAGAACCCCTGAGTGACCACCCACAAACCTCAGCATCTCCACTGTTCAGTACCCCCCACAAAACGTAGTCCAGGTCCTATCTTTGCTCCCACCTGCTGTTTATCAGCTTTGTTTGCCCAACGAGTGCACAAGAGCATCTCCCAGAGCATGCGTACGCAGCTTATCTCTGCAGCACCCAGGAATCAGCCGGGGCCTCCAGAAGCCACCACAGACTTGAGTGGCAATTACCACTGGGGCCCCCTGAAACCACAGCCACTGCAGTATACCCCTTCCAAACAAAGGTTTAACAAATGCCAAAGCGAGGTCTCAAATTACTATGATTATTACAATATCTACTAGTAGAGCATTTGCTAGTGAACGATGAAATATAATTAAAAGTAAAGAATACTTGTCAGATAAATGAGTAACACGTACTGCTGTTGCAAAAGTACCTTTCTTGTTTTTTTAATAATTGTTTATCCACTTCCTCGCTAATTTACAAAAAATGCAGTTAATTCTCAGTGGATCTCACAACCATTAGTGCGAATTAATACTGTTCCCACTGTATATTCTGCATATATTAAAAAAAAATTAATCTAATAAGAGATGCACATCTCCGGATGAAGGAACATGAACACAATTCACATTGTGCCTCCAGCTTCCAAGTGCTGATGAGTGACATGGTACAACATCCTTTCTGCTCAATTAACCAGCCAGCTTCTGGGGGCTGCCAGATCTTGGACAGTTGTCCAGAAAAGGTGGCAAAACGCAGAGAAAAATTCACTGCAGCATTAAGGAACGGGGACTTCTTGGAGTAGCTCAACACCTCCAAGCCCCATGGATGGGCCAGGTCTTCTCTGTGTTGGTGCGTGCTGCCACTCTCCTCCATATGCAGCACAGAGCAAAGACAGGCGAGAGACTGGAAAAGGGGTTTAGAGTTTATTTATGGTCATCTCAAAACAATTTATGGAGTAAGGAGCTGATGGGAAGGTGCTATTGTGCACACAGGAAAGGAGGGAAAGAGCTCTCTTTGGTGGTGGTGGGTCATTTTTTTTTTTGAGGGGTTTTTTTGGTTTTTTGTTTTGTTTTGTTTTTTTTTTTTCTCTCAAAGGCCTACTACTGAGCCCAGAGCTGGCAGCTGCTTTGAGAATGATCCAGTCTATTGTGTTAAAAAAAAACCAAAAAAAACCAAAAACCCACCCCCAAAAAAACCCCACACAACACACACCAAAAACCTGCCTTTACTATATTTAAAGTGCAAATATTTCAGCATAATGAAATTCTTTCTGAAAAGCAGCAACACAAACCACTACTTTCCAGGGGGAGAGGAAGGGTATTCAAACACAATAACAAGGATAAAAGCTCCATGCACGTGTCTATACGGCATTTGGCATCTTTGCAATTCTGGCGTCGTAACTCACACTACAGGAGTTACACGCTGCAGCCCCCCATGCCCCAGAGAAGAGCCTGCACTGGTACCTGGGCCATTGCACACCAGGAGGAGAAAAAGGAGTTTATCCTTTCGCACATAGGCAATTTGAAAAATGCACCAAACCCCCACCCCGTGCATCACGGAGTAGGCAGATCTGAGACTTTGATTAAAGAAAAGATCAAAAAGCTCAGCAAGTCCGCAAACCTCCTTTCCAAAAACCACCACAGCTATTCCCACCAGGTTATTAAGAGCCCAGTTAAGTACAGCACTTAACCATACACTTAACTCCCATTAACTTCACTGCGACTTTGCACATACATAAAATTTATCAGGTGTTTCAAGGCTTTTTTGTCTTCCTGCCCAAGAAAGCAGAGTTCCCATTCCCCAACCCTCCGCACGATGCCTCCAAACAACCTCAGCTCGGCACAGTGGAAGAGGAAATCCATGAGGACAGTTTTCCTGCCATACAGCTTCCACACTCTGCTTAGACACCCACGTGTCCACAGAAACCTTTTTGTTCTGTGGCACGTCGGACCATGCTAAGCCGTCTCGCCGGAACCCTGCTACTCGTTCACCCAGCCCTCTCGCTGTATTGATCGAAAGCCGAGAATGTAAAAGGCCACGAACACACCAGCTTTGTTTCGCTCGCTTGTTTTCAAGTGTGCTTTGAAGGGGATGAGGCCAGCGATCTCCTTGCTGGGGAGGCAGAGTCGCAGGCGGGGAGCGCAGGGTCTCCCACAGCCAGGCTGGGGTGGGGAAAAAGCCGAGTTTGCATCTGCTGAGGGGCCCTTTGCATCCCCAGGGTGCAGCCACGGCAGCTTCAGCTCCGGAAAGCTCTGCACACCCAGGGGAGAGTCCCCATCCCAAAGCACAGGCACCTGCGGCTTGAGGCACCTGCCATTCAAGTACCTCTTTTATTCCTGTAAGGATACAGGACAAAGACAAAAGCAGAGCAAAGGAGGGCGAAACCAGGGCTCCTACCTGCACCTCTCCCCTGTAGAATGCTACAAGGAAGGAGACTCCTCACAGGTACCAAGATGCTGTCACTTCCAAAAGGACATTTACCTGTGCATTTTGAGGAAGGACCAGTGATTTCGGGTCGTCCAGTCCAGCCCTCCTCAACAGTTTCGATTTAAAGCCTGTGACTATTTCCAAGTCCACCACCAAGCTAACCCACACCCCTGCTAGAACAGGACTTGGAAGAGAGAACCTGAAGGGACTCTCTGGGGACCACCCAAGTGCAGCCGCTGCCGAGGCAGCACTCAGAGCTGCATCCCTGCTATCCAAAGGGACCTTTGTAGAGCCCTGAGTTTTAACTTGTGCTCTCACAAAGCAAAAAGCAGTCTTTGCACCCACCTCTAATTACAGCCACATTCTTGCAGAGAGGACACAGACCTTTAATTAAGAGAAGCTGGCACCAGAGGAAGAGTCCAGGGGGCAGCAGCAATGGCTCAGAGGGGCAGGAGGGTTTGGGGGAGCTGGTGGGCTCACTCAGTGCCACACACACATGCATCAGGGTGCTGGGTTTTCTCTCCCTGCATCCTCGCAGGCAGGATCGATGCCATCCCCTGCAGGACGGGTCACCCGCTGCCACCCCTTTCACCTTTGCTAGGGCGGCAGGGCGCTGCCCAGTCCCCCGATTCCGGGCCCACCCAACCTGGACATCTCCTGCTGTGTGGCCAGCTCAGCAACCTGCCTGGTGCTGCAGCAAAGCCGGGGCAAGACCTGGAGCAGGGTAAGCAGCAGCAGGGGTATAGAGTGGTTTATTCCAGGCACACAGCTCGCAACAGCCCTGAGCAACCTTCAC
The DNA here is from genome assembly GCA_013400535.1 of Scopus umbretta. Classification (NCBI taxonomy): domain Eukaryota; kingdom Metazoa; phylum Chordata; class Aves; order Pelecaniformes; family Scopidae; genus Scopus; species Scopus umbretta. Next base: position 54,936 of record VZTL01033904.1, on the reverse strand, counting down.
GCAAACAAGACAGGTCCACCCAGCCCTAGGGACCCTCGCTTTCCGACTCCATCCCCCAGCTGCACCTCTTGCCCACAGAAAGCAGCAAGCGTCACAGCAATGCCACCTGCATGCCACCAGGATGACCCGCCAAGCTCCTAGACACACACCGCTCTATACGCTTTGAGGGACTGAGACAGTTTGGGACTTGCACTCCTCAGCCTTGCTATAAGCAAAGGGTTTGGAGCATGTCTGAGCAGGACGTGTGCATGGAGAAACGAGAGCTCCTTCCCAGATGGAGAGAGGATTGAAGGGCCACACTGTGCTGTGAGGGTCCACAATGGAAATGCTGTGGCCCGCCTCCATCCAACAGCAGCTGAGAAAGTGCCCATTTGGAAATGGGAAAGAATGCATTTCAATTAAACATGCCCAGTGCTCCAAACGAAACCAATTAATTCTGCCCATCTGAAAGCTGATTAGCCAGGATATCTGGGTAAATGGATAATAACAGGCTAATAACCCCCTCCCATCCCCGCGCGCATGCCGAAGCCACTGTGAGGATTCTGACACGGTGTCACCAGCGTAATTGCAGCATCTGTGAGTAATCGCGGAGTGAATTCAACCACCGATGGCAGGCAGCACCGTCCCCAGCAGCAGGCAGGGACTGGGCAAGGATGGCTGCTTTGGAGCCAGCCTGGCCCCCAGTTACCCCCTCCCAGCCCTCTGTCCCTCACGGCAGCATCGATTGCAGCATGAGCTTTGCGGCACTGGGCCCCCCACTCTGCTTGCCCACCAAGGGACACCAACAGGGTGTCAATTAGGGCCAACCACAGGCATACAGGTTGGCTGTTCAGCTGATGAGTAGTAACTCATTAATGCAAACAGGCTTCAAACAGGGCTGGGTGCAAGAAAAGCTGCCCACCCTGCCCCCAAACCTCCACCATCCCCCCACCAGGAAGGCTCCGCAGGGCAGCCCTGCACGCTGGGCATGGCAGCTCCCCGCTTTCCAGCTCTCCTCTCTCCCCATGGCTGTTATCAGCCCATGTTTAACTCCACCGTTTAATTAATTAATTCCCCCACCCTACCCCCTCAACTCCTGCCCCCTGGGATGGGCTCCCACCCAGCCTGCCCCGGGGATGGACAGCAGACACACCAAGGTGCTGGACTTAACGGGCAGGGGAGAGCTCTGCATCTCCATCCCAAAACAGCCTTACAGCACCCCCTGATTTAAGCATCCTCCAATAACCCAGGCACAGGATGGGCAGCTCCCGGAGCTGCACTGAGGTTCGGCCACTGGTGTTCTCAGCCAGTTCAATAAGGTGAGCCCAGACATGGGGACAGCAGTGAGCAGGAGAGGACAGGGGAACGCACAAAGCCATCCCACCCTCTCCTGCGTTCCTTGTTCCCTCCAGTCCCCAAGCCATCCCCAACAGCACTGCAGCCCTGGCCCCGCAGCCCAACCCTCCAGGTTCCTGCTGATGGGTGGGCACTGGCTGGGGAGCCAGCAGCAGGAATTTTCCAGCTCTGCTCTCTCTTCCCACCCCCACCCCCCCCCGCAGTTGGAAAGTGTTGATTAGCTTTCCAATAGGGTATTTTTGGTTAAGAGCAGTCTCCAAGCCAAATCGCGCGCTGAGAAAAACAAAGATCTCAATCCCGCTGCCATTTTCTAATCAAATTTCCTTTTACTAATTTGACAGGCCTGTTTGGAAAATCTAAATTTACAGCTAAAATAAAGTTAGATTCCACAGCTAAATGGGAATCAAGACAAAATATTTCAAATGGAGCTAATAAAGCCCTTCTACCCACACCTTTCAGCTCACGAAGCACCTCTCCGCTCCTTATTTGCTGCTCCTGGTGCATGCAGTGGGTATTGAGCTTTGGTTTCCTTCCCCCCAATGCACACACACCCCCCAACAGTCTGTTTTTAGCTTCTAGGAGGCAGGAAAGCCACCTCCTGCCCAGCTTCAGCTCCATCACAGCTCACCCCGATGCGGTGCCCATCTTGCCGGCTGGGCTGAGTTCACATCTAATCTAAATTAAGCCCAGCCCATGCAATGCTCCCATCTTCAGAGGAGGCCTGGCCTCCCGCAGAAGAAACAGCTTTGCCTGAGGGGAAAGCATGAATGGGAGATGAAGACACAGCCATATGTTCTCGGAGAAGCTTGCCTGGGTGGCAAGGTGAAGGCGGACAGCGAGGAGAGGAGAGAGCCCCTGGGTAGAGAGAAGCATCCATTCGAGAGGCAGCACAGATCTGCATGGGCTCCTCTGTCTTTCTAATCTTCCCTTTACTACAAACAAAAAGAACCGCTTGATCCCCAGGCGCTCAGCTGATGTACTCAGCATCCAACCTCCTTTCAGGCTTTCATCACAAAAGAATAATTTCCCACAGGATAAAGGAAGCCAAAAAAATGACAGCATCCCTAGTATGTTGCATAGACAGAGCGCTGGAAACTTGCTTGAACCTTTCCAGTCCATACCTGCATGGTCCTTGCCCAAGCCCCCAACTCAGGGAGCCCAGGACACCCAGTCAAAGTGCAAAACACTGAGGTGAAGGCAACCTTCTAGTCCACGGTTGGAGAGCACCTGGACATAAGACCCAGTGAAATCAATGCTCCACGTGCCACCGCAGCAGAGCGGTACCCAAGAGGACACAGAAGCTGCTTAGCTGTTTGCTAGCCACCATCCCAAACAACAGCATCCTACAGTGGGAAGCCGTTCACCAAGAGCTTCGCTTGCGGCCAAGAGACACGGTTGTCCTCCAATCCCTCCCTCTGCACAGCCCCATCCCAGCTTTCCCTGGGGTTTCGTGGCCAGGCTTTCCACACCAGCAGGGATTTTCCAGGAGTGGCAGATGACTCTGCAGAGCTAGTCCACACACCCATGCCCAGGATCTGAGACGCCATGGAAGGGACAGACAGCACTGCCCAACCAAACGGAGAAAACCCTCTCCTCCAAGGCAGACAACTGTTTTCCATCAAGGAGTTTTCAAAACAAGTTCTCTCCTGGCAGCCTCAGCAGAGGGCTGGGACAGGCTCCAGCATGCAAACAGGACTTCAGGAGCCCAGATGGGGCCAGAGTCACTACATGCAAGAAAACAATTAAGAAAACAAGGCCCAGGGCTCTGCTCCCCCTCCTGTATCCCCATTTCAAGCAGCAGCACACCCTTCCCTCTGCCCTACCAAGTCCTGCTTCCACCACAGACACTCTCTCAAACTCATCCCAGGACACAGCCAAGGACCCAAGTCACCTCCAGCCACCAGCAGAGCTTGGCCCTGCCAAAGCAGACATACTGGTCACCTCCCACCCCTCTGGGATGCTCAGCCCTCTGGAGAAGAGGCAGAGCTGCCCGCACACAGCCAGCAAAGGCTGCGGACTGTCACATGCCCTAAAGCTGCTCCTTCCCATCGCCAGGTACAAAACACATTTATCGTTTTAACATTCCCAGCGACAGCTCAGGGCTCCCTTTCCAAAGGACACTTGAGATAAAAATCTATGTGACAGCCAAGCAATTGCAGCAAGCAATTTAATGCGATAGCCCTGGATAGCACGAGGCGAGGAAAAGCCTGTCCCAAGAGCACTGGGTGAGTAAAGTTAGACACTTGGTGACTCTGTCCCTGCCTGGCCTGTAAACGCTCACCATGGAACAAGGCCAGTCTGCAAAGGGGGAATTAAATACCACCTTTAGGTATTTAAAGTATGGGTGCAACCCCAAAGAGGAGGGCTGGAGGTGTCAGCAGCAGGCAGGGCTGCTCCAGGGAGATTGCTGCAGGGCCCTGATCCACAGCACTGTGCATCCACCACAGATTCATCTTGCTAGAATAGGGTCCTGAAGTTTAGGGGATCTGAAGATAGTTTCCCTCTACTCCTCATTTCCACCCTTGTTTTCCTCCTCACCCATCTCAGTGATGCTCTTTAACAGTGGAACTGAGCTCGAAGGATCCTCCCCAGCCAACAAGTCAATCACTAACTGCTGCCATGAACAGTTACCCTATGGCACAAAGCCATTTCCACCCTGTGCCACAAAGCCATTTCCACCCTTACACCAGAGAGGGAACATCTGGCACTAGTAGGGACCAAGGGACCCCACAACGCTTAAAAGCCACAAACATGCAAGGATGAAAAAGCAAGACTAACAGCCCCACAGGAGGGTCAAGAACCTGCACTGGGCTTCAGCTTTCCACTTCTCTTTGGTGACCACCCCACCATGCTTTCTGGGCTTCCCCAGGGCAAGGTGACCCATGCATCAGCAGAACGACATTCAGCATCAGCTCTGCCCATTTACACTGCAGAGCTCAGTAACACAAATGCTTCGTTGCACCCTATCTCTGCCCTGCACACAGCAGTTCTCCCTGCTTTATACTGACCTGCTACCACCCATGAGTATCAGCAGGGGGACAGAAGCTTCTACCACAACCCCAAAAGAGACCTTACTCCTGCCTAGGACTGCCGGGCATCGCGATACCAAGCTATATATCAGAAGGACCCTCCTATGCACTGGAGACCCCATGGGAGGAAGAGTAACAGCACACCTTGGAGGCTGCCCAGAGTCACCCTTTGCCCAAAGCACTTCCAAAGCTCACTGCTTTCTGCTCGCCCAGGCACAGGGAAGGCAGCCAGAGGGGTCAGGGTGCTGCACAGCTAGAGAGATGCTGTGTTCAGTTCCCAGCTCCTGCCACAGCTCTATCTGACCTAAAAATCATTAAATCCCTGCACCCCAATGCCCTTTCAGCAACTCAGGAACAGCCCTGCCACTGTTTCATGGGAGCGGGACAAGGATATATCCATAAATCCAAAGATAGATCTGTGCTGGGAACTATAGAAGAGCAGCTCGGTTGCTTATCTAAGACCAGATGCCCTCACACAAGCCAGATGAGGGGGCTGTTTTAAAACCAGATGCTGAATGTGTCTTGCACAGACCAAAAAGAAGCCCTAGGGAATGAAAGCCCAGAACCAAGGGCTTCCAATTGCTGCTGCTCTCCACTACCCCTGCCTCAGGCACCAAATGTCTTGGTCACTGCAGGGACCAGCTGCTGAGGCAAGAGGAATGGAGATGGCTACATGGAGCACGGGCATGTCCCATTTTTCAAGGGACACCTTGGAAAGAAAGATACAAGCACTTACACCCTTCTTCTTAAAAAGCAGATAGTCATCCTCCCACACACGTGTGCCTGCAACCTCTGACCAAGAAGCCATGGGCAATTCAGGCAAGAAGAAGATGCCAGCCTGCATTCCTGCTCACTACCAGGAGCAAGATACTTGAAGCTAAATCCTCAGAGCAAAACATTTACAAGAAAAGGATTTCCATCAATCACTTCAAACCACCTGCTTATTTAAATCAGTCCAAACATTGTAAAAGTTATTTGAAATATTGGGCTGTTGCAAAGTAGGACTGAAGGCAGTGTGCTGGAAGGGAAGCGTGTTTTGGTGGGGTTTGTAAGGCTGCTCCTTCTCGGGTCAGCCACAGTCCAAGCCCAAATCTGCATCAGATAGCGCAGGCTGGAACAGCCACTTGGGAGGATAGGAAAGTCCTGCAGAACAGGATAGAGAAACATCCATCACCAGTGACAAAGGGTTATTGATCCTGCCCAGGGGCAAAGAGATAGATTTAGGGACCTCTCCAAATCCCTTCCACTCTGGAGATCCTATGGAAAAGTAATCCTCACTCTGCAAAATCCTTGAGAAAGGTAGTGTCCCTAGAGTATCCCAACTGCTGCCAGTGCCATCGACACGGTAGGCATATGTGGGAGGTTTGGGGTACTGAACAAACAACTCTCCCACTCAAAAACCCCCACCCTGCAGTCGCAAAACACCACGCCTTCCAAAGCCGAACCACTTCAACATTAACCTGAAAAACTTGTTTAAGAAAATGACAATGAAAAATTTGCACAAACCAACACTTCACAAAGCACACTGCTGCACTTGTGCAGCCTGGGGCGTCCAGGTGAAGATTCCATTTGCGCCCATGTCTCACCAACCTCCAAACCCCAGGGATCGAAGGCGCTTTCCAGGGAGGTTCAGTGCAGTGAAAGACATAGATGGGCACAAAGATAGAAAAGGGCCATTTGCTCATCTACTTTATGTTTGAGTTTTCACTATTTGCACTATCAGGATGTTTTCCAACACAGATAATCACTTAAACCTGAAACTTCTTAAAACAAAACCTTACAATTAGCAATTCCCCCACCAATTAGGAAAGGAAGAAAGAATTCCAAGGGACAATTTAAGTCTGTATAAAACGGAAAAGAGCAAAGAACTAGCTATAAATGAATGCAGTTAAAGGAAAAAGTAAAGAAGTCACAGTTTCTATTTCTGTGCATTACACCCTTCAAATCCCAGCTCAGTAAAAAAAGATATATATACACATATATCCGTGAAGCTTGCATTTCATATATATACATGCACACCCATATAGAGAGCCATATAACGTGCATGCAGTGCTTTTGGTCGTGTATTTGCCTACTGAAGGGTCCTGGTGGGACACTCAGACCTGCGATGCCAAGGGGCTGGTGGGACCCCGTGAGCAGCCCACAGCACCCGCCCGCAAGCTGTGATGCTGAACAAGTGAGCAGGCACACGGGAGCTTGCATGGGCTGTGCTACAGAGAAGGTCAAGGAAGCATATGGCATACACGCCAGGTGTTGGAAGGAGGATGACCTCCTCCTCCTCCTCAGCAATTTTTAGGGCCTTGTGCATCATGAGCCAGGTCTCCCTGGCTCAAGGGAGAAAAAGAACACAGGCATTTTTCTCTGCTATCAAACAAGACCAGAGGATGCACGCACATCCTCTCATGTGACACAGCTTCAAGGCTACAGGGTTATACATTCAGGACTCATCTCAGCCTCCAGCCTCAGCCACCAGAACCGCTGTCACTCCCTGCACAGCCTCACGCCAGGGTCAGGCCTTTCAGCTGGCAAGAGACCTACCAGGATGCACAAGCAGCAACAGGGGAGACAACCCACCTTTCAGTTGAGTTCACCCCATAGAGAAGGTCTACGGGGTGAAGAAGCTGTTTCCAAAATCAGGGGGGTTGTTGCACCCAGCCCTCCAGCTTCTCTGCGTATTCATGCCTCCACACGACATACCCCTTCCCGTTTCTCTCCTACATTTACACAAAGTCTGAAATCCCTTCCTAAGGTAAGCTCTTGCTTTACATGATCTATGAGAGGGATCACAAGAGCCCCCTTTCACCTCCCTTCTCTGCAGAAACCCCTCTGTGCCTCTAAGCCTCCTCCTTTTTTCTCCTCAGCCCTACCCGTGCCGAACAAGCGACACTCCACAACCTTGCCAAGTGCGTTGGGAAGAGCCTGAAGGATGTAAGAACAAGTCCTGCAGAATGACTTAGTACCAATTACCACATCAGCTGCTCTCCTGACCAACATCCCATTGCTGCTGCCTGTCATCTAAAGGATGTGGGAAGCCACAAACCAGAAATGGAGAACATGAGGAGAAATATCTGCCTGTCCCCAGCTTCTCAGCCCCAGGAACTAGCAGAGCTTGGGGACAGCCACAGCTCTGGCCCCTTGGGGTCACCTCACAAAAAGGGGAAGCAGGGGGTGAGCAGAACCCCCCCTTATAACACAGGGGCTCTCCCCGCTCCAGGAGAGAACCAGCTATTTGGAGACATATGGCTCCTCTCCATACTTCGAGCAATGACTCTACCATGCTTCCAAATTCCAGCTGCCTAAGCGGTTTTTGCAGATATTTCCTCTTTCTTTGCAATCATTTGGCTAATAGGATGAGCAGGTTGGGCTCATTTATTTTGGACACTGTTCTTGGGTCATTAGCAGAAAGGCTAATCATTGCATTGGCAGAAAGTATCACTTCTGCTTCAGAGCTGGCTGCATAGCACAGGGAGGGGGAGAAAGAGCAAGAGCTTGACAGAGCCTTAAAAAAAAAAATACAAAAAACAAGTTACATGCCTCTAGAAGTGGAATTTTCCTCTGCTGTTTCCCAAGGTACCCACCGCTAGAATGAAGAGGGCAGACTTCAATGCCCGAGGCTGCTCTGCAGAGCTCGCACTCTCTCCCACACATGTGCCACCTCCAAGGGTGCGGAGAGGGAGCGATGCTCACGGCGGCAGCGTGTCCTCGCCGCCTCCCCAACTGAGCCACAGCAACATGCCCTGGCGATGCTCAGCCCTCCGGGGAAGGATCACCTTCCTCACCCAGAGGCAGAGTCCTGCGGGATACAGAGAGCCCCAAATCACAAGGCACAGGAGCCCTTTCTGGGATGGCTTGGGGTTAGGAGAGCATTATCAGGTGCGATGCCTGCGTTCTGTTTGCAGCACTTGAGCACCAAAAGCTACCTACAGAGAGTTGTTGAAGACATTTAAAGAACAATTTGTATTCAGTGGTGAAGGCTGGAGTGCCAGTGGGGGTGCTGAACTGCCAGGCATTTGCAGAGCTGAAACCTGAATTTCCAGGAGAGACAGCAAAGCTGAGCCCTTTCCCTTTCTCTCTCAAGAGAGGAGAAAGCAGAAGCAAAAGATGAAGCCCCGCGACACAGCCACACCGAAACTCAGTGGCACTGCCAAACAAGCTGCTCCCCAGGCTTGGCTGCTGCAAAACCACCTCTCACCAAGGGGCCCAGGAAGAAAGTTACCCTGCAGACATCCTACTAATGCAAAGCACAGGGATGCGGAGCTGCTGCCCGCTGCCACCTCACAGCGCAGCAGAAGCAGCCGCTTCCTTCACCGACTGACCTGGCAAGGGCAGAAACAAGGTGCCTGAGCGACAGCTGGACACGGCACAGGTTGTCCCCACCTCTACCAGGTACGCAGCCAGCACGCCTCCTGCTCCCCTCCTCTGGCTTCATCTGGCCCCCGATGTTCCGGCCATGTGTGCTGCTGGCGATGCCATGACCTTGACTGCCCTTGGCAGCATCCTTGGGGCAAGCACAGGCTGGGCCTTCCACCTCCCCAGGGAGGCTTCTGGCAGCCCTCCCTCAGCTCCGCGCTTCCCCTCCTGCTCTCTCCAGCGCCACAACTGAGAACCCCAACACGCTTGCCGAGCAAGTGTCGAGCCTTAGTTACACGGGGCAGGGGGACAGGGTGGCAAAGGTTGGGAGGAGGGATGACAGAAATTTGCCCACCCCCCCCACCCCAGCTACTCCAGCTTGCCTTGAGCCACACTGTGCCGAGGATCTTCCCGGTATCCCCATGGGACCGTCACACTACACTCCCCAGCCAAAGCCCCCCCAGCACCGCTGCAAAGCCAGCCGCTCACCAGGGAGCCCGGTGACAAAAGGGGAGCTCGGGCTTGCTCTGCAGGGCGCTCTAACTAGAGAAAGGGAAGAGGAAGATTTGGGAGCTAATTTTGAGCTTGGATTTCCTAAGCCTTTTCAGACATCGAGGCTATTGGCAGGCAGCATTACAGCCCCTGCCAGTCTCAGCGGCTGTACAATGTCCTTCCCTTGGCAAGGGCAGCAGTGGGGAAAAAAAATAACACACAAAAAACAAGGGACATGTGATGGAGAGCTTGGCTGAAGGCTCCCTCCCCTCACCAACCTGCATGCCAAGGAGGAAGAGCATGAAAAAAAAAAAAAAGTGAAAAGTGGCCATTTAAGAAGGAAAGGGGGCAGGGGGGGAAACAAACACCCCACCACATTGCCTGTTTTGCTAAGGGAAATGTGGCCGAGCTGAGGGGATGGAGCTGTGGCAGGATGCAAGCGGACGCACCCTGGGGCCATCGCTTTGCTCGGCGGCCAGGACAAAGCCATTGCCCTTCCCGCATCCTGCAGCCCGCACAGGGAAAGCAGGAGGAAGCAACCACATTTTGCGCAGCCCCTGTGCGCCCCACGCTGCTATACAGAGCCCCCAAAAGCAACACCAAGGTCTCCCAGGGAGGCTCTGCGCCCACCCCAGTGAGCCTACAGAGATGAGTGCTGCTGGGTGCACAGCTCTGCTGACAGGCTTGAGTGCATGGGGGAGAAATAGAGGAATTTTGCCTCAAAATTTCATGACCCGAAAAGGCAGGGTGGCTGGCAGCGAGGCTATAAGGCTCCTCTCTCCTCCCTGGTGCATGTAGCAGTCGCCATGAAGGTGACTGCTCCGCTGAGGATGCTGCAGCAGGAAGGAGCTTGCCAGCACCCAGGGGGTACAGAGGGTGAAACCCTCTGTGGCCAAAGCATCACAGCTGGGACCAACAGCTTCCCAGGGAAGGACAGGATGAGCCTGATGTTTAATCCTACCTCCCGCCACCAAAGGAAGAAGAAAGGAAGGAGACTGATCCGGACAGCAAGGGGAGAACCCCAGCCATCCAAGCCATTCAGCCCAGGAACAATGCAAGTACAACACAAGCACGCATGTCCAGGTGACAGCTCTGTCACCAGCTGCGGGGCAGCACCGGCTGTTAAACAGGGTGAGTTTACCTGAGGAGGGACGTACCACCCCCACCCAGCTGCTGCAGCAGAAGAGGCGATGGGAGCACACCCCAGCCTGGAAAGGGAGCACGATAAGAGATCGTATGCCAGCAGAGACACCCAGATTACTGGCAAGGCATGGTCAGGTAAAGTGTCATCACTTTACAACAGTGCTTGGCAAAGAGATAAACAGCACATGACTTAACCATTAAAGCTGCTCTTCCCATTGTCATGCGTCATGTTGGCAAGCCGAGTGCAGTGTACCTCTACAGGTTCAGCTACCCCATGCAATGCCTGAAAGATCGAGCCAGCCCTGGGAGCAGAGCAGCCTTCTCACACGTACATGGCGCTCCCTCCATGGAGATCTACTCAGTTACCAAAGCCAGGATCTTGGTATTGTAGTGGTCTGTGGAGCACAAGTGGCCCTAAGCCAACGTAGGTCATCTCCACCCAGAACTACCTCCTGCCACGTGGCACCAGCCACGAAGCCAAGGCCAGCCACAGTGCACACAGGCAGGGACATGCACCCTTCAAGGGTCTCCAGCTGCCAAGGTCAATGTTTTACCCCAACTCATCTCAGCTGGGAAAGGGCACTTCCACACCACTGGCAGCAGCTCATCCTCAGACCCCCGCAGGGAAGGCTCTGCCTGGCAGTGGTGTGGGGGGCTGGCAGCTGGGGAGGGGTACAAGGTCCAGGGTGGGGTATAAAGGGACTTTGCCAAATGCAAAGCAGTCAGTACCCTAAGGTACTGCTCCTGCAGCTTGATTGAAAAATCTGTCCATGTCTGTGTCCCTGCCTAACCCCAGCCCCAGCTGTCCCTAGAGACCACACGCAGGCTGTTGAAATGCTCATGCAAACCCCCACCTCCCTGCCGTGGGGGGGGGAGACAGGGGAAACACAAGTCAGCGAACAGCCCAGCTAATTCCTGCCTCCCAGAGAGCACAGGGTTGAGGGGCGAGAAGAATCACGTCACTTCACTCCCCTGGTTTGGCAAGGTTATTCTCCCCAATTCCCAGGACAAAGCAGAAGCTACTAAAACAACCTGGGCTGCTACTCCTCTTCCTCTTGGCCCCCAGACAAGGGAAGGATGAGCTGGGCTGCATGGCAGAGGTGGTTCAAATACATGGAGGGGGAGAAGAGAATTGAAAATGGCTCCATGCTGCAGTCAGTGTTGAAGCATTCATTCCAGCACAAGCCGCTAGCATCCTAGGTGGATCTGGGAAAGGGTGGCCCCAAAGCAATATCGAGAATGTCTTGAGACGAGGCCAAAGTAGCCCTCAAAGAGGAAGCTAAGATCTGTCAGCCCAACCAGCATTGCCAGGTAACCCATTTTGGTGTGAAACGGGACCAGTGACAAGCTGGCTGTGTCACCCCAGGCTCCGGGAGCTGCAGGCAGCGACAGCACCAGCCCCTCCTTACAGGGCACGTAAGGGGGACAGAAAAGCCTTCACTGGCAGCTTACACTCTTCCTCAACCACGGAGGGCACAGCCACATCAACATCCCCTCCCGGAACCTCAGCCTCAGGGCACAAACCTTACTTGGTAACTGGATCCTCAGCCACACAGCTAAGAGGCATCTCACAGCTTGTTAGCTGGGTGCTGCAGGGCGAGAGGAATCCTTGGCACTAATTCAAGGGATAGGCCGACTTACCTGGAGCTGTTGTCTCATTTCTGTTTGTTTTTATGAGCCTTGCAGCAATCATTGCTTTTGTTTGCAGTTTGTAAATGAGCCTCTTCCTTACCTAATCCCACACCACGGATGGCTGGCAGTGCACCACTCCATCCCCACCCTGCTCTCCGAAACCGGCCACCCCAGTATTCATCCCCCATCATCTCCCAATTGCATGAGGCTGCACACAGCTGAAGGACCATTTTCCAAGGGGGTTGCAGATGTGCCTGAACCTGCAAGGTCCTGAGAGAGTGTGTGGGGCAGTGTCTAAACAGGTACACGTACCAAGCCCCCACCATGAGGAAGGGTGGTGGGAGAAGCAGCTGCCCTGCCCTCACCATCCTCAAGGTCCCAGCCATCCCAAAGATGCAGTGTGGGATCAGGTCCCCAGTACCCGGCTCCACTGCCACCCCATCGAGCCCTCACCTGCCTCGCTGAGCCACATCCCAGCACACGAGCGTGTTGGCAAGTTCAAATCATTAATTTCTGCAGCAGAGGGAGTCTGACGGGTCCAGTGCTGGTGTGAATAATGATGGATCTCCAGGAGAGGCCAGCAAAACCTGCAGCTTAATGGTAGCTAGAGACTCCCTTTGGGGCACTGACCAGTGCCCTCCATCCAGTCACTCCCCTCACTGCGATTTCACACTGCTGACGGCTGCCATGCCGCTGCAGCTCACAGCACCCAGACGGGGCTGCCCATCCATTTACTTCTGCTTTATCAAACCCACCCCGCAACAGAGACCTCTGCAGAACAATGCTCTCAAACATGTTCCAAAGTTTGCAACACGAGCAGTAAAATTCAATCCAAGGCTGCTCTCTGCTCCCCCTGCAATCGCTGCTATCACCATCTTGGTTTCACCCTGAGTCTCAGGAGTTTGGTTTAATGAGAAAAACCATGACCAGGACAGCAGGAGAGCTCAAGCTTGCCAAAGGGGTGGCTGACGATGAGTTCATAGCCAGATGTGCCTCAGCAAAGGGAAACAGAGATACCTGACATTGCTAAAGCATCAGACGGCTTTGCTGCCATCCTCCTGCAGGCAGGTTTGTGGCCTCCCTATCCAAAAACAAAACCAACAAACAAAAAAAAAAGCAAAAAAACCCAAAAATGTGAGCTCCTCTGCCCTGCAAAACTAGAAAGAAGGAAGCTAGAAGGGAAAAAAAAACGGCTTCCCTGCTGGATAAAGAGCAACACAAACAATAAAGTGCCAAACACCTGAAAGCCAAGCGTTTCCTAGCAAAGCTGGGGCTTATGCTCCTGCTTGCTCCCTCTCCAGCCACTGCCATAACGAATCCAGCCCTGCCCAGCTCCGGGGAGCTCCCATCCAGGGCAAAGCCCAGCCAGTCCAAACAGCTCCCTTCAAATATAATTATTTTCCTACCGTTTTAGATAATTGGATTTTAAAAATAAGCACAATTACATCCCCCCCTTTTCCTTTACTGCACATTGTGAATGCAAGGCTGCTGCTCAGGGCTGATGAAGACCTTTTGAAGACTGAAATGGAGCTTGCTCCCACTTGTCGGGGGGATGGAGGTGGGAGGGAGGAGGCAGTGTGGGAGCAGTGACAGGTAAAAATAACCACACTTGGCCTGATGTTGCTCTCAATTAAACTGGTGGGAATTTTGCCCAGCTTCCTACAGGAGCAAGATCCAGACACACACATAAAAAAAAAAAAAAAAATGTCCTTTCCTGTATTAGCAACCCTATGACGATCACGGAAGATCACATACGGATGAGCCTCTTCCCCCTGTTTCACACCAGCAGGTAATTGGAGCATCCCCTTCACCAGGGCCAGGCACTGCAGAGGCTGGAGAAACTTGGTGGACAACCATCAGACCCACGTCGCCATCCCCCACAGCACCGCATCTCCTCTGGTTTAGGCACAGTTACTCCACGAAGAGCTTGGCAAGTTTTTTTTCAAGGAATGGTTTATCTGCTCAGACAGTTTCACATCAGCTGAAACTAAAGTGTAAGTGGTTTTGGGGAGGATATGGAAAGCGTGGAAGAGTAGAAACATTTCATTCTGACACTTTCCTGAACAAAAAGCGCTCTGCCTTTTCACGGTGTAACATTGCCTTGTGAAACTAAGTCCAATTTATTTTTAAATGGGAAAAAAAAAAAGCCCAAACTGAAAGCAAACATCATATTTCTGGGGACAAATATGATATTGCATTTCTTCCTGTCATTAACACTTACTCCCATCTCTGGGATTTGCCAACCAAGTGAAAATTCAGTCTCTTGTAGTGCTGTAATGCAAAATCTTTCACAACCAGCTTTAAGCTATTCCGCATCAGGTTTGTCACAGTTCACCTTTACGCAAGCCCATGCCTGATACCGACATTTTAACTGATGCAAACATTTCTAACTTGCATTCAAACAAGAATAACTACCAAGAGAAGGGAGATAACACAAGGTTTGAAGGAAAAAGTAAGATATTTCACTCCTTGTCTGAAGAACAGCCCAGCCTTTAAGCCCACAGGCTCTCTGTTGCAGCTGACACAGAAAAAGCAAGCCACAGGGTGAGGAGCATCACCCAGCTCCCTGCGTCCCCAAGGTCGGAGGCTGTGTTGCACCAACAGAAAGCCAGAGACGACCTGCAAGCCCCTGCCGCTCCTGCAGGGAGGTATGGAGCGTGCCGGGCGTCCCCCAGCACGGAGCGCAGTCTCACTGACAGGGCAGCGGAGGGAACAGCAGCACCCTGCCGGCATCCCAGTCACCCAGCCCCAAAGCAGGTGGTGCGAGGTCTGCAGCCCTGGAAAACGCTCTCCACCATAAGCAATCACCTTGGAGCCAAGGGCCAGCCGCCACCACACCCCCCAGAGAACTCGGCATCCACCAGAGTTTTCTGAATTAAAGTTTCATGACAATTTTAACGCCATATGTAGTTTTGAATCTGGCAGTTTAAAGCAATTAGATCTAGGCTGGTAGCTGCAAAGCATTTCTGTGTTTACGTCAACGTTTCAAAGGTACCGATCAAACGCTCCCGGCACTTTATGCACAGGATTAGCATGGGGCTCCTGCATGGAACTGCTCTCTCTGGGAGCCCCGCAGCTCGGCGAGACCTACAGCACCAGGATACCCAACCTGTGCAGGACAGGGATGCTCCCTCCTCTCCAACCTCTCTGCAAACCAGGAGCCAAGGCAGAGCTACCCCACCAAAGCCTGGATTCGCCCATCTGCCTCACCCAGGCTGAGAGAAAAAGCACCAAGAAAAGGTCAAGCTACCAGCTACGCCCCGCAGCACTGTAGATGCGCAAGTACTTCTCCCAGACAGATGGTGGGAAGGGGAAGAGGGAGGAGGAGGAAAGAAGGGAATGAGTTGAAGACAAAAATCTGAAATCGGCAAACTCCCTGCGCAGCCCAGCGCACCACACGATAAAAATACATGGCTTGCTGTTGCCAGCAGCGCGGAGGGACCCGCCACATGGGAGAAGACAGACGTGCATGACGCCTTGCTGCGTGTCCCACCTTGAGGCACGAGCTACCACTGCTCCAACGCTCGTCACCCCATTTCCTAAACCCTCCTTTCGTGGTTTTTCTCCACCTCCTCACCACTTCAGCATCCCCCTTCCAGCTCTAGCACCCCCTGACTATACCGGCCACCTTCCCAATGTGAGCTCTTACTTTTTCCCCTCCATCCTCTTTTCTCAGCATGTCAAGGTTGGGAATTTTCTAAGGCTGCAGATCACTCCCACGCATTTGATGCCATCTGCAAAAAGCAAACCCCTCCCGAACGTTTCCTATGGCTGCTTCTCCCCCAGTACCAACTTTGATTGCTCTGGGGATGACACAAGAAAGTTAGTTTGCTACACAGTTTGGATGAGCTAGGAGTATTTCTTCAGCCTTGCTTTATCACAGATGCAAATCAAGCACTCCAGTTACATATTTTAACATGGGGGGGGGGGGGGGGGATGGAAATCTGCTAGATAGCTATAAAGTATCTAATGTATTCACAGCAGCTAAGGTAGAAAACAGAGAGATTAGTGAAAAATTATTAACATAACAGGTATCATTGTCACCAAAGTGACACTTTAAAGAGAAATCTCCCCAAAATGAATTCCCTAAATACAAGAGCACATCGTTAACTACATTTAATCCCTGTTTTATACCATCTCTGCAAAGGAGTAGGAGAGTGTAGAAGAAGGGGAGGGTGAATGAAAGAGGTTGCTTCTCCCAGCCTACAAGAAGTTGGTTAATGGCACATTATGGAAATGAAACTTCAAGCCAAAGAATCTCCTCAACCCAGGAAAAAGCAGACACCACCGACAGCGTTGGGGCAAGAGGCCTGGGAGGCTTGCTTCTAGCTTCGCCCACCAGCAACCCCTCCCTGCACCAGCCCAAATGCACCCATGTGCCTTTATTACCATCTCGAAGGTGCCCCAGACAGCACGGGGCAAGTAAAAGTTATTAGGGTGAAGTTCAGCTTCCAGCTGTGCTGAGCTCCAGTCCCCAAATCAACAGGGTCTGCAAGCACTCAGCCCCACCACCTTGGGCCACTAGACCCTTTGGCCACCCCAGCGCAGCTCAGAGAAGAGCATAGGGCCACCTTCAGCAGACCAGGGAGCACCGCTGATGGGACACTGCTCCGGGCAAGGTGCTAACAGCTTGGTCTGTCATCAGCACAGAGCCTGCAGCTCCCGTCCACCACCCAGGGATTTGGGGATGCTCGGTCCATCTGCACTTTGAGGTGGGCACCTCCTTTTCCTCTCCCCACATGTGAAGAGTATGGATGTGATTCTCACACAGGGACACACTGAACCCAGCTCCTGGGGTTTTAGGGCTTTTCTTTTTGGTTTTGTTTTTTAATAAAAACAGCTCATTGGAGATCAATTTAGCTTTTTAATACCTTTCAGATAAGGAAATCTGCTGCAGCAGCATTTTTTTCCCTACCTTAATTAATTTCTAAACATATCACAAGCTGGAAGTACATGTTTTATGAATCCGGTTGACCTCCTGGTGCAGAAATGATGACACAGATGTTGTGCCTTCTTCACTACCTCATTACTCATGTTAGACCATTTTTTCTTCCCCAATTGAGCTGGCTGACAGGAGTTCCAATGCTGCCATCAGCAAGACACACTGCAAGGAGCCAGAGTAAGAATCAAGCAACATTTTGCATCCACTGGAGCAGCCAGCTCCACTGGAGCAGCCATCCATCCCACAGGACACGCTGCCACGCAAGCTGCGAGCGCGTGGTCACGAGGGAAGTAAATCCGCTGGGAGGCTTTGCACCAGGGAGGACAAAACCTACTGTTCCTACCTACTGTTGGGTAGGAAAATGAGGCACCTCCCAAATGATGGCCAAGTAGAGGAGCATGCCGGAGCTGAAGGAGCCCGGACATGGACGTGTCTGAAGCCCGTGGGACCTGGAGCAATCCCTCAGAGAGCTGTTTGCTGGGGAGGACAGGAATTGTCCCAGCTCTGCAAAGGCTTTTAGTCTCCTCTCCCCTCTTGTGCACACCAGGATAAACCCAGTTGCGCTAGTATGACATTATATCCATCTGTGGGAAGGAGAATAACCCCTGCTGGCACATGCACGAGAAAGGCAATTGGGCTTGTGCAGCTGTTTGGAGAAGACCTCACCATCCTGTCCAGCACAGTGGATGAATGCCGTGTTCAGGGCAGCTGAGACACTGAGGAGCTCATTCCGCCAGGGTACGGCTGCCATCACACCCCAACGATTGCACAGGATAAGGACGATGCCACCCACACGCGATGCTTTGTGCAGCCAAGCTGAGAGCCGAGAGCCTAACGAGACACAGGCTCCCCGAGGAAACATGGGCAGCGGAGCATGGAGGGAGGGAGTGTTGTGATATGGGTCNGGGGGGAAGAGGGGGGCGGCAAATTAATGTATTTGTCGTGGCCCTTGCTGGGTGACCACAGCTTCAGAAAAGAGACAGCAGCAGCTCCTAAAATCTCACTTGCTCTTGGATATTCCTGCAGTGCTTAAGAAACTGGAGAGCTGCCCCAGCCTGAGGCAGCCAGGAGAAGCCACGCTCACCGGGACCCACCCGCGCAGCGCATCGGGCCCGCGGGACCCCTCCCCAGCTCGGCGGCGGAGCAGGACGCTAAATCAGAGCGAAGCGTTTAAGAGCACACTGGATACCCATCTCGGAGGCTGACAGAGCGCAGCACCAACGGCTGATCATTAGGGAAACATCAGGATGCGTAAGAACAGGAAGAAAAAAGGAAGCTCGTATAAATAAGAGCTGAAAAAATCCGCTGGGAGACCTAGAAACCAGCAGCTAACTTGTCTGCTGCCAGTAGAAAGTAGGCATTAAAAATAAAAAATAATAATATAAAAAAAAAAAAAAAGCAGCCTGATGAGGTCTGGTCACCTTTTATGCCAGACACTGAAATGCTCTCTTGCAGGGCAACAGTACAAGATGAAACAAGGCTTTTGCTTGTTACCGTGCTCAAAAAAAGCGCACCTTCTTTCTGCTGGAGATGGAGCAGAGGCAACGCATAGCTCATTTACACACCCGTGCACCACGCAGGCATGGTCCCAGCTCTGATCTCCCACAGCCAGGGCCTTTACCGGCACTGCTCACGCAGGCTTAAGGGAGGAAAACCCATCCTTTCACCAGCAGGATGGGGTGCAGCTTTGCATCCTCTTCCCAAACCTGCATCCCGGACACCCGCAGGCCCAGGAGGAGCTGCTGGGTGAGATGCTCCTACCAAAAGGTCTGTGAGGTGGGTCAATGCAGAGACAAAACGTGCCTGTCCTACCCATCCCCACCACTCCACCTCCCCAGAGCTCAGCAAATAAGCCCTGTTTATGGTGAATGCTGCTGGACATGGCCCTAGGTCTGAATTTACCATGATGCAGAGCGATAATTAAACAGGGACACAAGATGGTGGGGAACAACAAAAAAAAAAAATATCGCCTATGTTTTGTTAAATTCAGCTATCTACCAGGCTGGAATAATTAGTAGTTTAAAATTTTTGACACAAGCAGACCCAATAATCATGATAAATCATATCAGGCATATGCCCAGATCCTTGAAGTGACAGATGACAAACAGAGCAGTGACAAGATGCTCCATCACGCAGGGAATCATTGAGTTAATGGAAGAATTATTGCTTCTGAAATCCACTCCAGTCCTATTGTGGGGAACATTCCAATTTATCAAAGCCAAATGAACATTAATTGCTGCAGCCTGGTAAGTTTTCGAGCTGCTGTGACCTTCATTGAATTTTAATCCAAAACAGATAAGATTTACTTCCACACAAGAGGAAACAACACAATTAAACCCAAATGACAGCTAAGATTATGGGGAAAACACACAACAGGCGTAATGACAAAAATATTGATTCCTTTCTACTTGACACTGCGTGAAAAAAAAAGTAAATAAATAAAACCTAGTATTTGCATATTTGTTTTTTTCCCCTTCCTCCCTTCTTTTCATTTGGGAGACAAATTTCAGATGCTCAAGCCAAGAGGAAAGGGGTGGCAGACAGTAATGGAGACCGAATTCCCTTTAACTGCAGTAATTAATGTTACATCTCATTGGGGAGAGATTAAGAAAAAACAGTGAGGAAAGGAGAAAAAAAAATAGAAATCAAGTCTTATTTTGCTGTCTAAGATGCCCTTGAGCTTGGGAAGGGAGGTGTGAAGAAGGTCACAGTCAGCCAATACCCACGGCTTTTGCAGGGGCAGAGGGTAGCCCCAGAGACACGGGGTCATGGACACCGGTGGCCCCTTTCCTGCTGCACTGGAAGAAAACCCACCCTAAACCAGAAAGCCACACACCAACAGCCAAAATCACTGGAAGCAGCGTAAACCCAGGATTTACACCTCTTCCAGAGCCCCCATGCAGCACAGAGGGGGCTGTGACCCTAGAGGCAGAGCCAGAGCAACCAGCCAAGTCAAAATCATCTACACAAACCTGAAACAACGCTCCCATCAGAGGGAGCTCAGCTTCGAGATGTCTCGCTGTCCAATACAGCCTCGCCAGAGTACTCCCTAAGCAGGGGATTAGCGAGATCCCCCAGGCAAACCTTCCTCGACTTTCTATAACTCAGCTGGAGGATGAGGAGACAGGTAAAAGTAAGCGTTACAGCCACTTAAAGGAGATGGAAGGAAGCACTTTCCCGTGTCTCCTCCTGTCCCCTGCAGTGAGATGCTGGGCTGATGATGAATGGGGCACACAGACCCTGAATGCCAAGGTAGCACTGGGGCGAGCCGAAACTCCTCCTGCGTAGGGGGAACAGTGGTTTAGTCTACGGAGAGCAAGCAGGAGACATCAGGCTTTACGGTAGGAAGCAGAAGGAAAAGCGTTTGAGAAACTGGAAAGGAGGACGTGGGGATGCCCAGCTGCATCTTGAGGCAGGAGAAGGGATACAGACGTGGCGGGTGCAGGGAGGACAGGAGCGGGTACCACCGAGCCACCTGCACCGGGATCCGGCGGCTGCCAAGCACAGCACGGCCAGGGAACCCCGCTGCCGGGGAGGCAGGAGGGCTTGAGCGATGGGGGCTCCCTGGGATGGGACTTAGCTGGGGTGAGGGAGGAAAGTAAAGGCGTGGGAAAGCAGCCTGAACAGAGCCCAGGGACTCAGATGAAATATTTTACCCAAGCAACAAAGACTTGCCCCATTTTACTGTAGCTACACAACTCCATGTGGTCTTCAAGGGGAAAAAACCCCCAACAAAATGCACATTTATCTTCTGCTAGTAACTCAAAATTTGACTCAGGTTCACTCAAAAAGTTAACGATTCTTTTAAATAAACTGGGCAAAGTTTCAAGTTTGTGCTGCAATCCTGACCCAGGGAAGAAACATCCAGGGTTTCTGTCTCCCCAGGATCACGCGTGCAGTCCAGACCCTGTCCCAGATCTACATCCCTGCCTGTGACCTCAACTGCCATTGCAAGGAGTATCAGGATTTATAAAGAAAGTGGATACAGCTCATTCTGTGCAGGAGGAACTCTCCCATCTTCCCCTTGCTTTTGCAGAAGGGCAGGAGAGGCTCAGGGCATGAGTTAACTCTCACAACAAAGCCATGGATGCTCCCATGCTATTGGCTTCAGTGAGATGTGGCAAAGCATATCTTCACTGGCTAACCCAGGATTAGAGTGCAAAAACATTCCTTCTGTGATATGCACAGCGATGCCTTCAGCTCCAGCCCACCAGCATCGCTGCTCCTGCGCTTTGAGGCAAAGCAAATGAAGGCTCTGGGCAGGAATGTCTCAAAGAAACTTGATTTTCTCTCCAAAGTATCAATTCATTACAGTCATCATGTTTTTTAGAAAGAACAGCTTCAGCAAGGTCTGAAGACCAGGACTGAACCTGCCCCTACTAAAGAAAATACATATTTCAAGCAATTGCAGTAATCACCAGGCTCCAGAGCCAGTGTCACAGGCCTCTTCTCCATGGCTCAGGTTTGCCTACAATAGCCAAGCAATCCCACACAGAAACCAGGGATCGAGCTTTTCACGCCCCAGACTTGGGTTTTGCAGTCTTCATTCCTTGCTCTCTCTCACTTATTTTCTCAGGCTCATTTTCTAAGTATACCAGTTTTACCTTTTTCCCCTCCAAAACTCCATCGCACTGACACTCTTAGCAGGGCATAAGAAACGTTCCCTATCCAACCTAGTAAGCTCCAGTCCCCGATTCCCCTCCCTTCTGCCATCCTGCTATCATACCGCCTCTTATCTTGCCCAACAGCCTTAATGCAAAGCCTCTCTCTGCGCTCACATGCACTCACAGTGCCCCATCTAAAGCCCCACTGACAAGGGCTGAGACACTCAAAAAAACCCCAACACCACACACAGATTTAAGTTGTAAAAACCAAATAGCTACTTGTTTGAATGGGCGGAAAAAAAGCCTTTGTGCAGCCATCATCTCTGCTCCTCCTTCCAACACAAGGAACAGAAGGCTAGAGACAACGCACAGGTTCAGAGATACAAACAGATGCACTTTTTTGCAGAGGGTTGCTGCCATGGGATCCCCAATCCTACAAAAGACTTCCTTCGGGCAAACAGATGACATGCATATACACAGGATCTACAAGCCTAACTTCTTGTTGTCTTTTCTTGACAGGATAGTTTATCCCAATGGGAGTTAAGGGACAATACATTTAGTCCCATTTTACAGATGGAGCTCTAAAACACAGAGGAATGAGGGACCAGATCCAAACACACAGGCAACTACCGCACAAGACACTGAAATAAGCATTTTAAAAGGCAACAGAGGGCATACACAATCTGTTAATAAAAGGTCACAGAAACACCTGAGATAAAGATATTCGAAGCATCTGGACTATCTTTTTTTTAGGTCAGGCTCATCCTTCGCAAGAGAAGGATCATGCTACAGCCCATATCACTTGATAGATAAAATTCAGTTTCAGAAAGAAATGACCAAGCCCAAAATCTTGCCTTTGCACATGCCCAAATGCAAGACCAAGAAGAAAGACTCCACTAACACACCTTGCCAGTTGCCAGCAGAGGCAGGAGGAACCACAAGCTTCCTTGTCACCCTCCCAACAGCTTCTTCCCTACAGCCTGTTGTTTTATTTTATTTCATTTTCTTAAAAGACCAACCACTCTCTTTCCTAGCCCATTCAAACACATCTGTCCCTCTCTGGAGGCCCAACTGAGAAGGGACATGAACATTTGCAAAATGGATTCGCCACCCTGCTCCTTATCACCACCCTCCCACCATGATCTGGCTGCCAGCCACCATCCCCTCCCAGAGGGTCCTCTGTCCCCTCTGATGCCACTGCCAGCTTTGACTCACCATGACTGAGATATGAAGAATGTGCATCTGCTCCTCCACTATCTCCGAAGGCTCCTGGAGGCTGGGGGGGGTGGCCCGGGAGAGCTGCTCGGTGCTGCTCATGGAGACGTGGAAGTACAGGGTGCCATTCTCCAGCCACTGCTGCTTCCAGTGCACCAGTGAAATGTCAGCCACAGTCCCCGACATCTCTGCAGGGACAAAACATGCAACCGAGGATCAGTTTTCTCCATGATGCTAAAAGTGGTATTGTTAGCAGTCCTGGAAATCAGAACTTTTGAGTCTCACGCCCTAGTACTGCTTCTGATCTGCAGGATGAGCCTGAGCATTGTTTTTTTTTTTCCTCTGTCTGCTATTTCCCCCATATATGAACAGTAACAGTTGTCTTCCTTAATAAAAAGCAAGGTGCTACAAAATGCCTTGGAATTTCTAGACTAGAAATGCAACAACAGTAAATAACACATTGCACAAGGTGCCTTTAACCTCCTATAGCTCTCCCAGCAAAAAGGCTGGAAGAAGCTCCTAGACATCTATAGCCAAGCAGAAGGGAGGTTTGCTGCCTGGCACAGGGAAGAGGGAGGACACTTGGCGCTAAGCAAGCCAAAACGCAGACCTCAGTACATACTCTGCTGGCATTTACAACGAAACCTTCTTCCAGGTTGCGAGGCAGTACTACAGGTGTATTTAACAGGGGCATTCCCAGCACAGACTACTGAGCACCAGCAAGAAGAGATAACCACCAGGCTTGACGAATATCTATTGACCTCGGGGTTGCTTGTCCGTCAGCCTTCTTCTGCAGCTTCTGTTAGTTTTACATTCCACCCGATCCCAATTTACAGCATAAGCATCCTGGGAGCCAGGATGACAGCGTCCCAGCACACACACCCACTGCGGCAGCTTCTCCCGACTTAGGGCACCACACCTGACTAATAAGGGGCTTGGACAATCCAGGCACCATGTAACCAAAAGCCAGCCCCAGATCTGCAGCCTCCAGCACAGCCAGAGCCAGCAGCTCCAGGACTCAGCTGCAGCTCCTGCCTTGGCCAGGCAGCAGCAGACACAGGCAGGAGTGCTGACAGCTTCACAGCTGCCCATCAAGTTTTAAACGGATCTCTGCAAAGAACTGATTTGGCAGTTTGGCAGCCAAATCAAAACCGAAAAAAAAAAATAGTAGCTCAAAATGAGCCAAAATATTTCTCCTTCCACCACCTCTTTTTTTATGTTTGTTTTTCCATTTGCAATATAAGCAATGGGAAGCAAGTCAGGTCCTCTTAGTCACCAGGCCCACAGCTCCAGCAATCATCAGCTTTGTGGGAGACTCAAATTTAATTCCCTCCTGTTTGGGAAGAGCAACCAGCTACAACAGACCATGACCTGCAGTCTGCATGGTGTGCTCCAGAAAGGCAGACAGCACAAGTTCAGGTTCCCCTGGCACAATGGTAGGAACAGAGACAGAGGGTCAAGCAGGGAGCACAGGGCTTGTTGGCCTGCGGGCAAAGCAGAGAGGGAACAGTGGTGGCATTTTGCATGCCATTTTTCCTGAACCCAGCTGGGCAAAAGCACATCCAGTTCCAGCTCCTAGTGGAGAAAAAGGAAGGAACAAGCCTGGCTGAAGTTGTCCTGAGGAGTTACCCATACCTTTCAGGACAAGGTGCTTCAAGACACTTGGGTGCTGGCTCACGAGCAGCCACAAAAGCTACAAGACCAGGCACTTCCACTTCTACACACCCATCTCCCAACCCAGAAAAAAACCCTCTTGATCCTTCAAGACCAAGTTTTCTTACCCCCAAAATCAATACATTTTCCAGGAGCAAGCTCCTGGCTTTCCACTATGGATTAAAACGGAGCCAACCACCCCTGCTCACAGAGAAGTCCTCATCACATCCCTGGTCCTGCAGGATCCCCCCTTGCTGCACAGCCCAGCTGAGGGCAGGGACAAGGTTATCACTGCCAACTCCCTGATTCAGCACCTCACTAATTACACTACTGTCATACCTGAGCCAGCTGCACTGTCACCTGAATCTAATCGGAAGGCTGTGCTCATTATCTCTGCCTCCAGAGCACAGCACCAGTCGTTATCCCCAATCTCTATGCTCATCTGAGCTCTCAAAGGAGAAAAACTAAACAGCTCCTGACCATGCATGGGATCCATCAAGAGCCCACGCTTGCACTTTGGAGGGGACGCGTGAACTCCCCGTCATATCTTTGTCATCGCAAAGAGATCGCTCCTAATAAACCCTTCCCTCCTTTAATACAAACAGCTGGTTGCTGGAGCAAATCGGTAGCAAGAGGCTTTGCTTGCACTCTTTACCCTGTAACTCAAGCCAGCCCTGTGTCACACCGCAGGACGGCAGCCTGCCCAACACCCGGGAATCTAATGAAATGAGTCTTGCGCCTCTCACCTCCAAAGAAGCTAAAGCAGATCATTTCTTATAGTGGTAAAAGTAAGAACAAAATGAGAAGAATATCAGGGCTGCTTAATTACAGTTGTTTTCCTAGCAATACTTCAAAGGTCTGCACTGAAAAGCATCTCCTCGTCTAATTAAAACTGTAACAAATGTTACTTTTAGGACTAAAAGCAGTAACTCTGCTTTGGGGCAGAAACCACAACCTCTTCTACAGGGGCAAACAGGCCATGGGTCAGCATAAAAGCATCAAGAGACAGGACTCTGGTTATGCAAAGCCATCATAATTTTGTTCGGAGGGACAGTCGGCCATGGGAGAGGATGATTTAGTATTACACACTCATCACACACACATCCCTGCAGCAGACCTTGCCAAAATAGCTCAGGATAGGAGGTTATATCGCCCAGACCACAGCACAGACCTGATGTGGGTGCCACCAGGACACCGCCGCTATGATTTCCAAAGGCTGCATCACATTAAGGAAGCAGGGAAAAAAACCTCCAGGGTCAATCTCTCTCCAAATGTTTCCCCTTGCACACGCATTTTTGCATGGAATGTTTAAAAGGATCACAGAGAACATTTCTGGGGAGTTCTGAGATATAGGCAATTTTTTGGATTTTAGCCTAGACTGAAGATAAGCCTGTTTCATTTTCAAAAGGTCTCTTCCAAAAGTAGAAACTTCAATTTAACATTCATTTCACAATTTTATGCAAACCCAGCAGCAAGGCAATTTCTGACGAAAGTTGACTTGCCAAGCTTGGGTACCATTTACCATACATTTATAAATACCTGTATGCTTTTCACTCCTGCAGCCCGTGTTGCAGGAAACCTGGCCATTACTACTGCCAAGACATCATGAGCCTTCAATCAGATTTGCCGCTCACAAAAAAAGAAAAGCCTTTTCAAGCCCTGTTAGCTGCTGAACCCTTCAATATCCAAACACAGGCAAGTTTCTTGGCCTCATATACTTGACACGAATATTACACTGCCTGTGTTTCACTGGACACGCATTGTCACTCCACTATCTACGCAGTAGTTACAGCGGCGATAGCCCGTCCATCAGAAAGGATGCAATAGTCTGCAGCAAGATTACCTGTTATCAGAGCTTTCAAATGCTTTTGGAACAAATTAAGGGCATTCCTGCACCAAAACAGAATGAGATACAGTTAAGGTTTTAAATGGGCAGCAATGGAAAAGCACTTGTAGTCTACAGCTATTTAAAATCTCAGCACCTAGCAGATGGGGAGCTTTCAGCCAGGGTTCAAACACAGCTTCACAGGTAAAACACCAAGTAAAAAAGCCAAACAGACCATGAAACATCTGCCACGCCATCTTCCCACCTGCTCATGGCACCCAACAGAGAACAGCAGAGAAGTGACGATGAGGGTCCTCCTCCAGCAGCCAGACCCTTTCTCCCTGTCCAAAGCACACAAGCAATTCTCTTTCTCCATCCCAGAGCAGAGGACCTGAAGAGCCCATTCCCCCTGCGGTGCGAGCAGAGATGTCTCCTCTCCAGCCTCACCTGGCTGCCTGCCCTCAACTCTTCACACCTGCCCTTCATCTCCCATCACACAGCTCAGCTGAGCCCAAGGGCAGCACTGCCTCCGCCTGCAGCCTCACCAGCCTTCAGCATGACCTAGCCATGGTCTGAATTAAAGAAAAGGGCACATCGGGCACTTTCTTCTTTTTTTGCCCTTCCTCAGGCTCGGGGTCCTATAAAACTGCAATTTCCACATTTTCCTTGGAAATCAAACAAATGATGCAAACAAAACCTCTCCCAGGGCTCAGTCCCTGACATGGGCTCGTGCCCATCAGAAGGTCACCCACCCAGGACAAGGCAAAGGGAGGCAAGGGCCAGCAGCGAGCACAGCAGGATCCCGTCCAACTGATTCTCTAATTCCATTTTTCCCTTCACTGTTGCTACAATCCTTACATATAAACATTTCACTGAAGTCTTCAACTTGTATTACAATCAAACTTAAAAGCAAAAGGGCCTAAATGCATTTGGTTGGGAACCAAGACGATTCCCATAAAAGCAGATTATGCTGACATGATGAATATAAAATGAAACAGCAGATATTAAAGTTAGAGGATTGTTACTCCATGCCTTCAGGCTCCTGGCCGTCCTACCCACCTCCTCCCTCCTCTCCGCCCCCTCCTGCTCTGTTTTACTGAAGGCAGAGAGCAGGCAGAGATAGCCTTTTCACCTCTACGTTCTCCAAGGCAGGCTGCCAGGCTTGAAATATTCAATAGGTCCCCCCAAACCGACCTTATGCAATACTTCAACATTCATCAGTTATTCAGGAGGTTGCAGCCCTGCCTTATCTGTCATGGCGTTTTACAAAGCCTGTTTTGTATTTAATTGGCTTGTTCTTGCTAATCTACCATGATTATTGTATTTTTATTTAATTCTTGAAGGTCATTATTAAAATAAGCCATTTTGCTTACGGCAGTTCATCCCTGCATGGTTCCCCACCCCCCGGATAACCAAACCCTCCTTGTGCTTCTCCTCCTCTCTGCTCCCCAGTGCTGCTCAGACCCTGGGACCTGCCAGACACCTTCACGATAAGGACCAAATGCTTGGTGTGATGGGTGGGAAGCCTGTGAGTAATTTCCATATGTGGATCCAGGCTCCTCCTGCCATTTTCCTCACCACCTGCTTCATCCCAGCAGGTCCTGCACCCTGCAGCCAGACTTCATCAGCTCACCTGCACAACTCATCGTCTTAATCCGTTGGCAGGGGGAAAGCTGGAGATCTGTTTATCGATTATATTTCCTTTTAAAGCAGGCTCAGAAACACAATCCGATCTCGAACAAAAAGCCAGCACTGTCAACTGCATCGTCCTCATCTTGCCTGTGCACCACCCCCAATCCTGCAACCCCATTTCTCCAGCTATTAGTCCAGGGGCTCATCCAAGTTAATGTTCTCCAGAGGCGCCAACCTCCAGTGAAGTGTTAGTTTATAGGTTCTTCAGTGCTAGCTACCACTTATGCTAATAAACCAAATTTATGCAGAAAGTCATAAACAGAGAGCTCTCCCCAGTGCCCTTGCCAGCACAGGATTGCTCCCTGCGGAATAGATTATCGCTCTCTGAGCAGACTAGCTCCAAAACTACTCCAGTAATGGGGCTTCCCCCATGCTCCCCAGGGGACTATTCTGCAGTCAAACAGGCCCTAACAGTTCTAAGGGTTTGGGCCTTTTGGTGGCAATGTGGTAGGTTTTTTTTCTTTGTTTCCCCTGCCCCTCTGCTTATTTTTAACATGTTCCTTCCCTTCTACATCTACTCCCCTGCTCCCCCCACAGTACTCCCTAAGGCAACACACAAATGCAGCTGCAGGTTTTAAAAAGTAATAGAGCAGCTCAGAAGTTTAAGGCGGCGGGGGAAAGATTACAAGCTCCCTCTGATCACCTCTCTTCAAAACCCCTGTCTGTGAGGAACACAGGGCTGCACCTGCAGGGCATTTCAGGGGTGACTTCAGTGCTGTGCGTGTCTGCTGGGACACAGTGCATGTCTGGGAATGGTGCTGGATGGAGGAGGGTTTCAGGGAGCCTTGGTCCTGGGGTAGTACATGAGGCACCCCACCAACACTGTGGGCAGGCTGGGGTGCTCTCTCTGAACCTCATTTGCTCTGCTATTTTTAGGCTTTGCTCAAACCACTTGGAAGGAGAAGAAGGAGAATCCAGGTTTCACTCATGCTGCTGGGACTGGCCGCCTCAAAGACCACACAGAGGTAGTAAGAAGTGAGCTGCCACCGAAGGATCCCTGTCAAGCAGAGCAACATGACTGAGGGCAGATCCCAAGCTCAACAGGAACCCAAAAAATGAGAAAGCCTACTCAGTTCAGATGGAGAACCTGCCTCTCCCCACGGCCAGGCTGGAGAGGCATGGAGGCAAGGGCAGCTGCAGAGCAGCCCTGGGGTAAAGCATCCCCTTGTGCTGCTAGGGAGAACTGGTGCTCACAGGGATGGCACCATCGGTACCACCTCACCATCCATGCTATCGAAGGCAGGTGACAGACAAAACACCAGCACAACCACCTGCCCTGTCACTGCTGCAAGCCGACAACATGCCTCCATGCAGCCACAGGACATCTGACCTTCAGACCCAGCCAGCACGCAGCCCCGTCCCATGCTGCCACTAGGGCATCATGAGTACAGAAAGCTGCGATGAGAAGGTGGTGTTCCCACCTTCACAGTGCCTTGGCCAAAAGTCCATCCTGGAGACTTTTCAGCTAATGCTGAGAAGGGCTTTGCATAGACTCTGCCCCATGCAGGGGCGACTCCCAGGCTGAGCTTGTTGATGCTTTTGGGAACAGTGAGGAGCCACCAAGCACCGCAGCAACTCCTCCCTCATGAGCACCAGCACCCCTGGTTTCTTGAAGTGCTGGAAGCCGATCACGTGCATTTCAGCTTGTGGGCTTGAAGATTTACACCCCTTTACCAGTAAAACTCTCCCCACAGGCAGCAATTTGGTGGGAGCAAGGTTTGTGGGTACATATGCACCCACAACACAGAGGTACATGGCACCCCATTGCCTGGTGCTATTCCCAAGCCCATTCACCTTTGCAGAAAAAGGGATTCTCACCTGGCACATGGCACAAAGCAGGACACACACAGCCTACAGTGGCTGAGAGGGATGTAAGGGAATAAATGCATTGAGCTGGTAGATTCAGCCACACAAGTAGGGCTCTCCTCGCTACCATCACATTTTGCCATTGAGCTACCAGAGCCATGCAATTCCACCAGCTGTCCCAAGGGTGACCCACAGCATCTGCCCAGCTTCAGCAGGCACCAGCGTTAACCCTTACGCTTCCTTGCCCAACCCTCCAACTCGGCTCCAGCCCTTCTGGGGCAGGCCGTGCAATTTGCCATGAGCTTGTGTTACACTCATGTGCACAATGATGGTACTGGATTTATTCCCATTAATATCAGGAACAGCGAACTCCCCCAGGACATTTGGATTCTTCCCATCCTCCCACCAGCCTTATTCATAGACGTGCTTTTTTTTTTAATAAAAAGAGAATATTTTAGGTAGATGTAATTATTATGAAATGCAGCAAGAGGTCAGCAGACTGCATCATCACACAGACAGCCCGGGAGATGAGACAGGGTGAGCAGGGAGGACAGAGACAGCCTCCTCCATGGCTCAGCCCCTGGAAACACTTTGAGACAACCGGAGGGTCATGTTGCTCCAATACAGCTCTCTGACTCCTGGCTCTGGAGCACTCTACACCATCCCCACATCCCTTTGGCCTTTCTAATCGCAGGCTTTAGGGTCCCTGTGTACGTCAGTGAGCAGATACTGATTTGCCTGCACTGCCTACAGATCATAATCTGACTCCACACGCCTTAAAGAAACTCAGCGCACGCTCCACGTTCTTACAGCTGCTTTGATTGCAATTCAGTCTCTAGTACATTACCCTTATTTATAATGCCAGGGCTTCAGCGTGGCGCCTCAGGCACTCTGAAATTATTACAGGGCCCTTTTGACTTTCAATTCCCTTCCATTCAATTCCATTTTTATTTGTCAGCAGAGACTCCCACTGACCAGCGGTGGAAGCCAACTGCATGCAGGCAGACAGTGCTGCCGCATGTTAAGCCAATCCTACAGAAATTACTCGCATACAGCTCAACGCGATGGGTCATCTCAGTTTGAATGAGAAACACCGGGTCTGGAAGAGCAGCTGGCAGAGAGCTCCTGGGTACAGCTTCCTTAGAGAGATGAGATCCAGGCTTGCAGCAGCACCAGGAGGGCTCAGCCGCAGCCCCTGGACAGTGCCATCCAGCTGGCTGATGCAGCCTTCATCCAAAAAAAAAGGCAAAGAAAAGGCAAAGAAAAGTGTCACAGGCCCTCCTGGGTATCCTGCAGAGATGAAAGGGCAGGCTTGCAAGAAGGCTGAAAGAGCCTTGATGCACTGATTTTGTTTCGCAGCCCTCTCCCCTTGCTCCAACCCCATCCCCCAATAAAGGCACAGGAGTTTGCTTTGGAGGTGCTTTGGGGTTTTACTGAAAAGCTCAAGCTTTGCCGCTTCTCTGGAGCCTCCCGGCTCACCCAGGAGCGACACAGGGTTCACTTTTGAAAGAGCACTTGAAGGTGCAAGGAAGAGTCTTTCCTCTTGTCACAGGAGAAAGGGCTGCTGGTCTGTGGAAGTTGCTGCTGTAGAGATGCATGAGGAAAGCTGCAAAACCCTTCTGCTCCCACTTACTCCAGATCCTCAAAACCAACAAGAGACAGAACTGATAAATGGGGGAAAAAACTGTTCGAAAGGCACAAGCACCAGTTTTTGATGGTCCAACTATTAATCCCTGTTAAGGAAATCAATGTCTTTGATGAGGAAGCTTTTCTAGAGGTAACAGGCACACAACACTGCCAGCCTTGGCCCATGGCTGTTTTAAGGATGGATTAAATGAGACAGGTTTATATGAAGATAGTAGGGATATCCTGGCTCAGAAAATTCAGCAACATGCAGGGGACTGGCAGATCAGCTGCGCCAGGGCAGGCAAATCCACTTAGCCCTGAGCCCTGCAGGGACCTGGTCTGCCCTGCTCCAGGCGCCAGGTCCAACCCGCTGCCGCACGGGACATCTCTCCATCACTACTCCAGCCCGGCACGTGACTCCAGCACACCTGAAAACCCCAACTTGGCTCCTGCAGGACAACTACAGGCATTAGAAGGTCTATTCCCACAGCACTTGGGCGATAAAAAAACCCTTTTTAATCCTTAAGCCCAGGCACAACTCAGCTAAGCCGAGGTGCTCGGAGTGCCATTGCCCGCCGCTGCAGATTGCTGCCTGCACGGTGACACCAGAGCTTTGCTTGGAGCCTGAACGGATCTGAAGTGTCTCATGACACAACCGGAGGCTACTGAGCAAGAGCTGCTGCGTGCAATAACCACTTGCTTGATTCTTCACAGCAGCTGAGGGAGCATGAGGGAGGCAGCTGTGCGGGCAGGCAAGGAACCAGCACGGCACAGGCAAGGCACCGTGCGCTGCCTGCAGTTGCAGCACGCGGTCCCCAAGCCGGTAGCAAATGCTGGCACACGGAGACGGGGCCAGGTGGGTTCTGCCAATATTTTAACCCAAGTCCCACAGCAAAAGAGAGAAGGTGCGCAGTCAGACCCAGCCTGCCTGCATCCGTCCTGCTTTCTTTTCCTTGGCACAGGCGTGTGCCGGTGAGGCTGGGGTGGCAATGCCTTTTCCCAGGACAGCCACCAGCACCTCAAACACAGACACCATGGCAGCAGAGCAGCCCCCAGAGTCATTATGGGACTAGACAAGGCTTGTGCCAAGAGAAAACATTCGATTTTTGGAAAATTACCCCTACGGCCTCTTCCTTGTGCAGGTGACAGCAGCAACTGCAACTTTTTCTTTGAGTTTCTGCAGGAGTTGAGGGCTGGGAGCGGAGCGGAGCAGCGGGCAGCCCAGCACAGCGGGCTGGGCACCGAGGGGCAGAGGAGGGCTGTCATACAGGTGACAGGCCAGGCCAGGCAGCAGGGACTGCATTTCTCTTCCTTACAAGCTGTGGCAGGAGCAGAAGGGCAACGTCACCTATTCAGGTGACTTGAAGAGCGTTGCAAAGCCAGGCAGACTTCACAACAAAGCAGAGCGCTATACTCATTTTATAGCATCCGCTGTTCTGCACAGCGTACGCCGGGGAGCGAGCGAATGCTGCCGGCCTCGAGGGGCGAGCATCGCTCAGAGCTTGATTAAAACTAGCCAAGTGCTTTATAACCTCTATGCATTTTTAAACATCTCTCTTTGGGAAACATACCTCTTAAAATGATAAGGTAGTTTGATAGCTCAGGGCACTACTCAAACTGTGAAGCAAAGTAATTTTTCTAGTGTAGTTCCTCCGTGGACCTCCCCTCCCAAACAGCTCCTGAGCACTGGGGGGGTCCCAGTAGAAACTCCCCATGCACCGGGGTGGGATGGGGACAGGAGGAAAAGAACATGGGGAAGGAGAAAGGAGGTCTCACAGCTTTCTAGAGAGACAAACACTAGGACGGTTCACCCTCCTGAGAGACAGATGTCCTTTTCCAAGGAGAAGGAGCCAGCAGTGCAAAGGAGAGGAGCTGGCTGCTGGCTGGGGATTTTCAGGAAAAAAATAGGTAGTGGATAACTTGGGCCCTTCAGCCTATGTGTCACCTGGAGCACCAGATGTGTGCATCAAAAGCCAAGTAGCTTGAAAATTCTGGGCACACCCTTGCCCAAAAAGGCAAAAAATATCAGTTACAAGGAATGAACATTTGCTGGAGCCCCTCCACATGCATCGTAACGGGCTCCTACACTAGGAGGGTCCCTTCCCTGGCTGGCAAGGCATCCACCATGGTTAAAAAACCATCCACCATGGTTAAAAAAGATTGAGGGTCTTATCTTTTCTCTGGGGGAGGCTCTTTAGCACTCACTCCCTGGAAAGTCTCCAGTTCCCCAAAGCCTTCCAGGTACCACTCAAGCACCCAGGTTCTGTCTGGCTACTCACAAACCCCAAATTCAGCTCTTACTTGCAGAAGTGAGTTCTTGCAACCTCACAGAAAATTCAGTTCTCTCCAAGAGTCCAGTATTACACCTTAACCCAGGAGCAACCTGCACAGTTATGTATGCCAGAGGGATGCCATCAGCCTGGGACACACCAACAGCCTCCTGTTGGCCAAGCACCACTGGGTTTCTGCAGGAAAGGAGAGAAGGACAGCAAGGGCTATGCAAGAGCAGCCTGCTGCACCCCAAGGATGCCATCCTGGGGTGCCAGACCCCCCCTGAGCAGGAGAGACCACCTGGGCAGCCTCAGCCCTAGAGCAAAGGTCTGCAGTGGGAGGCTACAAACCATCAGGCTGCCAGAGCAAAAGGGTTTACTGAGACATAGCTGTGAAAATCCTCACCTCTCTCT
The DNA here is from genome assembly GCA_013400535.1 of Scopus umbretta. NCBI lineage: Eukaryota > Metazoa > Chordata > Aves > Pelecaniformes > Scopidae > Scopus > Scopus umbretta. Next base: position 20,908 of record VZTL01033904.1, on the reverse strand, counting down.
GGACTGACTCGAACTGAAATGAACTGGACTCAAAGCAACTGATCTAAGAGCACAGAGAAGTCGCTGGAGGGCACAGAAAGTGGCATCATAAGATGAGGAGACATTAAAATCCAAAATAATAAAAGCAACCAAATTTATTAAGGCTTCTCGGAGCCTGTGGGCAAAATAATTTTTCCCCATTTAGAAGTGAATAAGCCAAAAGAGAAGCTAAGCAATTTGTCAGCGATTAGAAGCAACGAAGTGGCAGAGACCGAAGCTTGAAGCAGCAATGTCCTCACAAACACAATCACCACCCTGGGCTGGCACAAGCAGGGTCCCTTTCTCCAGCAGTGCAAGTGAAGATGCAGGGGTGCTAGCCACGTCTTGCAACAAGTGCTTCACCTGCTGAAATAAGAGAGCAATCCTGGGTTGCTAGAAAACCCTGCAGAGCTGCCAGGGGATGGCCAGGCCATGGCCAGGCCGTTACAACACCCCCGTTACTGTGCCGGGGGTGCCAGCTCTTGACAAGGGTCGCGGAAACGCCTGCAACCGTGCCAGGGTGCAATGCCGTGTAGTGCCAGCCCAAGCCAGGCACAGGGAGGTCTCCAGCCACTGACCTTGCCCAGAACTTCCTCCAGCTCTGGTGGTAGCTCGAGCCCGCCAGTGCCACATCTTTCCAAACAGGCTGTCACTGCAGCCTTAACCCAGCTTTGCAGAATCTTTGCCAACTCCCCATCAAGCCACACCACCCTATACGGTCCCACGACTTCCCCAGCCAGGTCGCCTAGTGTTCCCCACCAGTGGAAATGCTTCCTGCAGGTTCTCAAGCCCATCCTTCCCTCCCATCATTAACAACAGGGCTACCACCCCATTCCAGCCCTTCATCCTTGTTTTCCCCTTCCCACCAGGTTCAGATCACTTCCCATCCCCTACCCCATTAGGAAAGGCTAATCCATGTCCCTATTAACAGTGGACCTGGTGCCCCCATCATTACCACACCATGAGATCCAAAAGCAGCATAGTTTCATGGTTGTACCCCCATTTGCTGCCCCAACAGAGTCTTGGGGAAAGCTGTACAGCAGCTGCCCAAAAAGGGACACCTACACTGAGAAAAGAGAGAGACACAGAGCATTTCCACCCTTGATCCGCATACACAAAGGTCACGGGAAAGAGGCAGAGGGGGATGAATCCTTGCAGCCTCATTAGAGGGAAAGAAACTGTTTCTGCAAATAATAATTGATTTCTAAATTTATCCCCTAATTAAATAGGTTCCCTGGATGAATGTGCATGCAAGCTGCAAGGTGATGATTTAGTGCCTGGCTTCCTATGGGAACGCATCAACACATGTTTGCAAATTGTCTCTCTCCCAGACTCAAAGGTAGGGTGATCATCTCCCCACGCCAGCACACCCGGAGCAGACAGGCCCCTCCTGCCACCTGGAGCTTTCAGCAAGCCAAGTCAAGCTTTCCTCTGCACCAGGTTTATCAGAGCTGCACGCAGGGGAGAAGGGCACTTGTCACCCGTCTTGTCACTGCTCCAACCCAGCAGGGACTCTCCCATGGAGAGGGACCCATCATGACCACAGCATGCAACTCACACCCTGACTAAGCAGGAGGCCAGCCAGAGGATTTTTGGCAGGCAGCAGCTGTAAAACTACGGCAGAACTGGAAATGCACTGCCTAAACTCAGCACGTAGCAACGGCAAGAATGAGAAACATTATCTCCAAAACATGTTCTTGCTTCCTACATCAATTCCATGGCTGTTCCTGTCTAGTCACTTTGACTTTTTCCTACATACACCATCAGCTAATAAAACCTCAAGAGACGGATCCTGGGATAAAACCAGGCTACAAGCTCTGCAAAAATTAACCACATTTGTCACTCTTCTGCGGAGAGCTCCTTTTGGAAACCAGAGTGTCCTGATACTCTCAGACAGCCATCAAAGGACTTTGGACATGAGAACTCCACATAAGCTTGAAAAGGCTACGGTGCCGAGCAGCCCTGCCGCATTAAAGCCCACACGAATTAACTCCTGCTGCCTGGGATGGTAAGCATGGGACCCATAGCCTGTCCATAAACAGTGCTGGCTCGAAGCTCTCACCTCCCAAGAAGAGAGGCACTTGCCTGCATTTACACACCATCTTCTGCCTGTCAGCAGCAGCAACACTTTTCATCTCCTCCTCTTTCCTCCCTGCCAACTTTCCAGTCCCCAAGATCATTTGCACACCAGGCATACAGGTCCACCTTCCTTCAGGGCTCCAACCCGTTGCTGTTGAGGCTTTGGGATCTACAGACATAGATCATCCCTCCTGATGCTCCACACATTCAGGTTCCTGCCTCTGGCACGTGGTGCTTGAAGGATGAGCCGTAAGTGCAGCCTGGAGATCCTTTACAGTGCCCATCTCCGCCACACTGGGCAGAGACTAAGAAGCCCTCCGTTCAACCACCACAGAGTGGTGCCACTCACCACAGAGAAATTAATAAATTCAGATATTTATGGATCTTCTGGGCCCTGTTGGGGCTTCTGGAAGGCAGAGAGGCAGCCTGCATGTCTGACTCGCACCGCACTGAAATCAAACAAATAGAGAAGCTGCTCCCATGAAGATCTAAGAGGCTTTTCTGAGGTTTTGAACCTTATCCAGGTCTGTGGTGGAAAAAAAAAGGACCATTTGGAAGTTTCCCCATGAGTGAGAGGGGAAAATAACCTCTCCATCTATCCCTACCAGAAACAACGAATGTAGGTTGCAAACAAAGTGTGAACGGTAAGCACCAGGCATGGCTCAGCCAAGACCACAGCCATTTACTGTCCCAGGGTGACCACAGCACACATGGACACCTACCCCCACCTGATCACATGCTCTTCTTTGAAGAAATGCCAAAGATGGGATTTTCTCCCCCCATCCCCCAAAAAGTGTTCAAAACTGGAGCATCTCCATGGTATTTTGGATTTCTCAACACTTCTGGATGAAAACTATCTTGTTAAGTGAGTTCTCAATCAAAAAATCACTACCACAGACGGAGCTCGGGCCCTAACCTACTTCTGTACTCAAAAATAAAAAATCCATTAGGTGGCTAAATACTTTAGGAACTGCATCCCTTCATCTCCCCGCTTTGGTTCTCCATCTGTAGCAGAGCATCCTCCTTTATAAATTGCCTCTGAGAGCCTCAGATCTCTTCTAAAAGAAAACAGTATTATTCACAGGATAGGAAAGAGATGCAAGAAAGCTAATTAGTCCTTGTACAGAGGAGTTTGCAATATACAGCATTTAAATGAAGCCTGATTTTCGGATCGCAGTGCTAAAATCTTCGCATTGCGTCACTGGCTTTCTCTTCCAGAGGTGCCTTTTTGCTCACCTTGAGCATTTTTAAAGGCAAAGAAAATTCCTTTAGGTACCAAAGCAAATTCATAATCTAGCTCTCTACCACTTACCAACTTGAGCACATTAAAACTCTGTTAAAAGCAGAGCAAGATGAGTCCTTGAGGCCCTGTTCCCCAAGGATGTGTGCACATAAAGCAAGGAAAATGTGTGGTTATTAGAGTTTAGCTTTATTGTTTTCATAAAACACACTGAAGATTGTGTTTATGATTCTGGAGAAAATAAAATCCTCTCTCCAATTGTTAAAATAATGAACACAAGATACTCCAGTGACTTCTAAACAATCAGACACTTTGGACTTGCACAGCACCCTCTACTCAGTTATCAGAAAAGTCTGTACAAGAATGAAAATAAGCCTGGGTGGGTGGGGGATAAATCCAGCATCTCACCTTACAGCCAGACGAAGCAGAATAGTTTATATACAGTCATTGCACGAGGCCAAGTCACTTGGATGGGAAGGGAACTGTTCAAAACTCACCACAAAATTTCTTAAGAGCCAGTTTTGCTGGTTTTCAGTAAACATCCCAGTTTCTGAATGATCAAATCCCATTTGAAAGCCGGACTTGAGCATGAAAATCATTAAACACACTCAAAACTGAACAAAAAGGTAAAATCTTAGCCCCTACCACTTTCTCTCTGGCCCCTGCATGAGCTGCCCACAAAGCCTCCTCCAACACAACGTTCACACCTTCAGAGGGCTTTTGCCTGCACCATGTCCCTACCACTCTGAAAGTCTTCTGCATCCAGCTGCAAGAAGGCAGTTGTACCCATCACTGCATCCAGCCAAACAAATAGCATTGCTCAAGGAACACAACAGCCTCCATCACTTCTGCTCCTCTACCTCCAGCATGGAGAAAGGACAAACCAAAGGGTTTTTTTTCCCCGCCTTTAAATATTACAAAGACTACGTGAGGTTATGAATTATTTAATGGAGCTGTCTCTTCAGTTTAGCACAATGATGATGGACGGGAAATGTGGACTGCAGAGGGGCTGTGTCCCCAGCACGGGAGCAGGGCAAGGAGCCAAGGGGCACAACCAAGCAGGATCCTTACCCAACTGCTTAGTATCTCTGCCCATCCATCAGAGCCTGACACCTGCCTGGCACCACTCATACTGTGGGGATCGAATTTGTCTTGGAAGAAGCCAAGGGAAATACCTCTTCCCATGGCCTGGGAAGGGAGGGAAGTTCTTCAGACAGGTGACCCCCTCCATATCCCTGCACCCCTACTTGAAAACCAGGACCTGAGACCCTCTTGGCCATGTCTGATGGTTAATGCGGATGAGCTGACCTGGCAGAAGCAGATCTTCTTTGGAGCTTCAGCACAAGGGAACAGACTGGGGGTAGGGATGGAAAAAGCCAGCGAGGACACAGATACTGAGAAGGTGGTGGCAGAGTCTAGCCTTCAGACAGTTTTGTAGAAGCTTTCTGGAAGGTATTACCGCCAGCTCTAAACCAACCTGTTAGTATGAGCCTTTGGGGCTTGTAATAAAAACCAAGATGTTTTTTTCCCAGAGCCAGGTTAGATAGAAGATGTCTGAAAATTAAAGGAGCAGGCTAAAAAAAGATTTCAATTCCATCCCTCCCTTTATGTACATTTACTTGCAAACTCCTCGGAGACAGAGGTCAGCTCTGGAGCAGCAGTGCCCCAGCTGCATTTATTCCCAGAAACTGGCATAGCATGCAAAAGCACTTTCTGCTCCTCAGACCCACCTTGCTGATTAACAGCTTCATTCCAAGAAGCACATAACATGATCTAACTGAGACTTAACCAATTTCAAAGAAACACTAAATTTGATACGCACAGCCAGATCTTCTAGTTGAAGCAGCACTGAGTGTCCAAAGGAACAACACAGTCTCTGTCCATCCTGCCCCAGCAATACGTCCTAAAATTGATGAGAATGGAGTAGTTTCCAGGGCCCCACTTTTCCCTCTCCTACAAACTTCTTCTGTGGGCCTCCTTCTGAAAAAGGACATAACCAAAACTACCACACTACCCCAAAGAAATTTGAGTTTTATGAACTAAAGCCCTTCTACTTGGAAAAAGCTGAGAATCAAGTTTTCCTGCAGAAGATTTGCCACTGTGACTGCCCTTGATCATCACATCACACACTATATTGCTACCTGTACTCAGGGTTAAGATCCTCATTTAAACACCAGAAATGAAAACCTGCATCTTCCCAGAGAAGCATGCAGGAGCCCTGCTAGGTCTAATCCTGCCCTTTGCCTCCGCAAAATGCAACGTATCCCCTGCATGCGATGGCTGGCAGGCTGATCACCACCTGGCTTGCAAATCCTGCCCACTCGCTCTTTTTTTACTTCTGGATGTTAATGGAAAGAAATCTGTGGATCCATTTGAAATGAATTATACTCCAGTAATTGCAGCTGCTATAGGGCAGTATTAGGTCAAACTGCCCTTTTTGTGCTGTGTCTCAAACACTAGAGATGATGAATGGGCTCATTTTCAGCAGAGCTGGATGCTCGCAGCTCCAGGTGAAGCCCATGCAAACCGCAGATGCTCACCACTCCTATACCACATCACCAGTGCCTGCCAAGCACTTCCTTTAATAAAACATCCAAACTCACACTGTATAAACACAATTTTGGCTCTCATTGCTTGCTACTTGTTGTCAAGCCCAAACCAGAGATTCTCCCCTCCCATTCTAACTCTGTGTTAATTATTAAGATAGGGTGGGATTGAAGAGACTAATTACCACTGTAAAGTTACTCTCCTGAAGGCTGGTAAGGGAAGTAATTAGGATGGACAAGCATGGATTACAGAGCTCTAAATCTCCCTCTCATCAAGATAATGCTGCTGCCCAACCTGATAAACGAGTCCATAGGCAAACATGAAGCAGTCGTGGAGACCAAACAACGAGCTGGACCATCACAGAGCACAGATCCTTCATGCTGCAGTGCAAGGGAATGCCTTCTCCAGCAGCTCCAGACTGGGACTGATGGCCACAGCCTCCAACACACAACCCCAAGGACCTCAACACAGGCACCCCGTCCTGGGCTGGGTGACAGTTAATACTTGCATGCACGTTGCTTGCTTTCCATGGTGGGTTAACCTTGGCTGGCTGCCATACGCCCACTAAGCTGCTCTCACACTCCTTCGTTCCTGACTCTTCTACCTCCTCCCCCCCGACCAGTGCAGGAGGGGTGGGGAACAGGGGCTGCCACATAACCCCAATGCACCTTCACAGTCAATGAGATGGTATGTTCCTTCAAGTCAACACACCCAACAACCTTCCCCCCTCCGGACACCATGCTTTTGACTGCTTTGCCTTCATCTAGTCTCTTTTCACCTCTCCAGATAGCAGCTAAGACAAGGAGCACATTCAAGCAGTAGATAGAAGATGACAGCTATTCCATTGGGCTGTCATGGGACAAGCATCCCCTTGACATGAGGGCAAAGGTGACACTTCATGGTGTCACGGTAGTGTGCAATTGCCCTGGGAATGTGGTTGCTCAAAGCAAAAGCCCAGGGCCTGGGAAAACAGAAGAGGACCAACCCTGTGCACATTTCCAGCCACCTTCCATCCTATGTCCGTCAACCTTTTTGTCCATACGGAAGAGGCCTCATGGGTGAGATACAGCAGCAGCATCTCAGGGGATCTGGATTGAAGCACAACCTCCATAAGGACCAGCCTATGCAACCTTGTGCGAGCCATTTTGTGCTTCACAGCTACCAGAATACAGACGCCCATACGCCGTGTCCCTTTGCTCTGCCAGCTGCAGACCCCTGCAGTTCTCTGCATTTGTGCAAGACACAGCAAAAGTGAGGGTCGAGCTCAGGCAGAGCTGCCAGGACCACCAATAAATTTTCATATAGACAGCGAAGTGCATGAGAGCAAGCCAACTCATCCAAGCTCCCCAGCATGCGAGCACAGACCGCTCAGCTCATGCTCTGTTCCGGTTGCAGGAACACCAGCTCGCAGGGTCACGTTCCTACTGCAGCCGTGCACATTTCACATGCATTCCTCATGCATACACTCAGATTATTTTCCTATAACAATTTCAGGCACCCTGCGCTAGAGCATTTATAACTAATACATATTCTAATGTTCCCGTTCACCTGAGACACTCGAAACTTTCCTGGCTCATTTGTCAGATTTTGTTATTTTTATTTTTTTTAAAATACCTTTTTACCCTCAGGCCAGCCAAATCAGTCCAGTTAATTTTAATTTCCATGGACATGGAAAGTCATCTCAAGGTCATTTTTGGGTTATTTTCCAGTTTCAAGTCTGGAGGATTTTGCAGGATTTGCAACTGAGGCTTCTGATTATCTGCTACATATTGAAACGAAAAGGAACCAGCTGAGGAGAGACAGTGATGAAGCACCCCATTGACACCCAGGTAATTAAGGAGAAACAAACATGTTTGTTGGCTGAAACAAGGGGAAAAAATGATGCAAACCACTTTATTCTAGCAAGGAAGAGAGGAGGGAGGAAAGAAAAAGCAGCAGCTAATGGGTTTGCATCAGAAGGGCGTGCTTTGCTCAAGCCAAAACCTTCCCAGGGTGTTTGCCTTTCAGTGGGAAGGTTGTTGGGTGCCATGAGGAGGCTTTTGTCTCTTCTGATCAGAAAGACAGCATAAAAAAGAAACCCACTAAACTGCAAAACACAACCTTTGTGGTGCATGAGATAGGCAGAGCAACACAGGCCCATTCTGAAGGGGGGCGGGGGAGGAATATATATATAAATGTATATATCTATATATCCTAAGGGCTCAGAATTGTTGAAGCCTGGAGGTTTGCAACGGGACAGCCTGGTCTCCCCTTGGCCAGCCTTAGCATTTAGGTCCAGGAAATTATTCCCTTGGGAAACTGGTGACTCCCAGTGTTAGCCCAGCCCATGGCCAGGACCAGATGATGGGGCCAGGCTGGTATGCCACGACAAGAAACAACGTCCATGGTGAACTTCACCACTTGGCTCCCAAAGCGAGCCTAATGCAGGCACGTCAATCTGCGCTCCAAATGTGTTTATTAAATGTTTTCAATATCGTGGTGGCAGACAGAGTAATGCAATCAAGCCTGAGTCACACATCATCCCAAGTCCGTGGGGACCACCGGTACAAGCCTGGTTTTGTTTCTTTCCCAGGGAACGATCAAGATACAGGACTTGCAGCTCAAATCACACGTACTCTCCAGGGGCAGGTGGCGGTAATTAGTTTGTATGCATTGGAGGTATTTTCGGTTTCAAGCCCTGCTCGTGGAACCTGTCAGGAATAATACCCAAGCTGCTGGGCAGCGAGTGCTCTGGAGAGACCTAGTCCTGATGATGGGTGCTGAGCAGGTACGACGCTGGCCTCAAGCTCTCAAAAACTGGCCTTGATCCACCAATTATTTGCTATCTAAAAAACACTGTACTCCAGGCTGTTTTTTTTTTCCCACAGGCAAGCATCTTCCAGAGGGGAGCAGCTATGAGAAACAGCTTATTTTAGCCTCCTTAAAACAAAGCAAATCCTATTATTCTGGAAGTGCTTTGTGCCGCTCTCCCAGTCCCAGGAGATGATGCCCCCCGCCCCAGGCAGAGCTCACCTGGTCTGAGGTGCCACCATCACCTCCCCAGGCTCACAACAGCCTGAAAATGCAGGGGAGAGGGCAAATCCGCAACCCCCCAACAGCACCAGAGCTCAGAAGAGGATGAGGAACATCCGCGAGGGCAGTGCTGGACCACGGGATCCTTAACCTCAGTTTGAGCTCTACTCCAACCTAGACTCAGACTGCCTTGGAGCGGTTTGAACATGACGGTCCAGCGCTACAGAGCCTTCCAACAGCAAGTCCTTTCCCCTGCTCATGCAAGGAACCTTGGAAACCATGAGACACACTCTGATGCAGCTGCCAGCGAGTACATGGGCAGTCTGCAGCAGTAACCTGCACACCTCCAGCTGCTTGAGTCAGGTCCTTGCAAGATGCTAATGCTGGAAGAGTACAGCTGAAGTCAGGACTATTTTCCTGCTGACTGTGAAATCAGGGCAGGGGGGGTAGGGAATGTATTGCCATGTACATTTCTCCAGATATAGCACTACCAAAGGCAGATTGGACACCCAGGGCACAGCCATGAGATTAAGTCATTTTTCTGTTTGCTGAAAGCACTAAGGAAAAAAAACCTTAAAATGTTTTGCTGTGCACTTAATGTTTCATTTGACAAGTAGTTCTGAAATAGCGAATGCTTGAAACAAAGCCAAAAAACCCTAAATTTTAGAAAAATATCATTAAATCACTGTTGGGCCAAACCTATTTAAAAAAAAAAAAAAAAAAGAAAACACTTGCATCAGAAAAATCTTGTCTCTTCATCGGGATCAGCCTTGTCCCTCGGACTGACTCTGGGGCACTGCAAAGGAGAGCAAGATGGAAACCTACCTGAGCTCGGCCAGTTGAATGAATGGCACTGCCCTCGCCCTTCCTGGAGCACCAGTGCTCCTCTGCCTGCTGCACCACCTCCGTATGTCAGCATCGATTAGGTGGCATTTACACGCCAAGATCTGGGCAAAGCGAGATGCTAATGGCAAGCACTAGCCACATGCAGCAGCCCCATCACAACTCCAGCATCCTGCCTATTAAGCAGTTTATTTTCCGAGTTGATGTATCCAAGGACTTGGTTGTTTAACATTGGTACAAGGCTCCTGTCACCTGCGGGTCAGGAGGAATTAGGTGCGTGCCTGTGGACGGGGGGCTAGGAGATGCAGAGGACTCCCCACCGCTAAGCATAAGATCAGCAGCAACCAAAATTAAAACACAAAACAGCGCGTAGCAAATCCAGGGGAGAGACACAGCTGGCAGGTATATCAAGGGGAAAAATAAGAAGTTACATTTACATCTGAATTCACCTTCTATGTGTTGTTTAATGGGGCTCACTGCCCCCTGTAACCTCCCACTGGCAGGGCAGTCCCATCTCCCGTCCAGGCTGGAGAGGCAAGGGAAGCTGGCCTGCCCCAGAGCCCGGCAGCCAGCCCTCGCTGCTGCCAGCCAGCTCCTTGGCCAGGCCAAGCACCCCATTCTGAGCCAGATTTAGCCCCTTCTCTTCACACCAGTGACCACAGGAGAAACCCTAAAGCTGCTGGTGGCTGCGTTCACCATCCTGCCCAGCCAGCTAGGAGCCAGGGAACCCTCCTTGGGCTTCAGCTCAGGGCTTCCTGCTCCTTCTGAACTCCTGTCCTTTTGCTAACAGATCTCCAGGCACCCTCTCCTGCCCTGTTTTTTTAAGGCAAAGCCACAAAATAACCCTGAACAAAGAGATAAGACTTCCACTTGCAGCAACCCCCAGGGCTGCGCCTCCCTCCCACTGCCAGGGCTCAGAGCAAGGGCTGAGGGAACAGATGTACCGAGACACGAGGAGTTTAAGAGGCTCCTTGTTTGCATGGAGCTGTGCTGCTGCGGGGAAGAGGGAGCAGCGGGGAGATAAGTACTTGCTTCTGCACACGGTACAGAGAAGGATTAGATACTTACAAATATTTTATCCTAGCTAAAGTAATTGCACCACTTGTTCTTATGAGTCAGAGCTATTTATTTTCATGCTTCAGGGCATCAGTTGATCACACCAGCTGAGGTCAGGCAGAAATTCCCATTGCTCCTGTAAGCATTTTGCATATTGCAGGGAAGTGCTTTAGCACAAGTTACTGCAGCCTGGCACTCCCCTCGTCCCAGCCCGCTTCAGTCCCCACTGGGTGCAGAGGACATGCCAGCAGGAACAACTTCTCCACCTTAACCCCCCAGTACAACCCAGGAAGCAGTCTTTGCTCTCACTACTTTCACTTCTGCCATTGGAGTATATCCATTGCTCCTGCCTTGGGTGGAGGATGCTAAGGCTTTCAGTACCAGAGCCACATCCAGCTGTGCTCCATCCTCCAGGCAGCAACTGGGCAGAGAGACCAGCAGGAAGAGCATCCAAATGAGAAGAGATGGTTATCAGCCATACAGGAGGCAAAAATAAAAACAACTCCTTTTGACCCTGAGCACAAGAGCCAAACCGGGGTCACCAAAGCTCATTTTGGCAGCCAGTGACTCTGCGGCCTTTGCCGGGAGCAGACACAGATAACTGCTCGTTTCTGAGCACTTACAGATGCACAGCTCTAATCATGTCACCGCTGAGAATCCTCCCAAAAACCGAAATTTGACCAACATTAACACATAAAAACCAGGCAGCATGTACATGGAAGGGGCAGAGGAATGCAACAGAGCAGCCACAAGTATTGGACCAGGAAAAAAAACACCGCCCCATTCTCCCCTCCTTGTGCTAACTATCCAGCTCCACTAACTCAGGAGCATTTAGTAAAGGTCTTGGAAAGAAACAGCCCTTGATCTCCGAGCACTGAGCATGAAATGAAGTGGCAGAGGCCAACGCTCACCAAATAAAAGGTTCCCTTCACACAAACAACAGCTCAGCTGCTCCTGGAGCGAAACGCATGCACGTGCTGGCGGCCCCTCCAGCAGCAGGCAGGAGGGACCGCAAGGTGCTTCGCCATACCTGACGGTGCACATGGAAAGCCAGTCAAAGAATATCTCATACCATGCATCCAGCTTGAAATACCTCCAGGAGCTGTGGCAGCACAGGATCGCTCCCCTATCCCTTTTCTTTCATCCTGCTCGTCCCCTAACTTCATCCCTAGCTGTCCTCCCNCGCCCCCCTCTCCCCCATCCTCTCATTTGGTCATTTCAGAAGTGAAGTCATGCAGATAAGAAGGAGTTTGAACAATTAGGTATAATGATAATACGGACATCACTTTCATACAGATGTCTGAATAGCGCTTCAAGGGCAGGACTGCAAAACCAGCCTGCTCTCTGAAGCTTTGCAATTTCTTGTGTCATCAGAAGCAGTATCAGGATCCTTTTTGGAAGTTTGCATTTGTTTACTTTTCAAACAAATAATTTTCTGTCCACGTTTCCAAAGCTCTGGGACACCTTCCCCTCATTGCTGGCATCTTACCTTCCAGCAGAGCCCACCACAGAGATAACGTACCAGAAAACTGCACGCAGGGCTGCAAACTCACTAATGCCTCTGCACCTAGAGCATCCCATCAGCATCCCCTGGGCAGCATCCCCTGTGAGGCAGCTGGGGGACACAGAGAGCATCACGAAAGTAAAACCCTCCAACTCAGGAGCCAGAAACCCCAGATTTCACACCCAGATCTTCAGCTCAACTCACTCAACTTCACCTCTCATCCCCCCACCTGTCACTGGGGATAATATTTTTTTCCTGACATCCTTTGTTATTCAGAGATAGAAGATTCTGTAAATGCTGAATTATTATCATCAAATTATAATACTCAGAACATTGTCTCCCTTCGGGATTCATGCTGCAGGAGGAGAGAGCACAGCACAGGCACCCGGAGCTGAAATGTGCCACGTTTCGTTCCCTTAGAGATAGCAGGGATGGATGCTGCTTCAGTATTTTCTCTCTTCCTCAGCTGTCCTGCAACAGTCTCTCTCTGACAGGTCTCCTGGAAAGAACTGAACTATATTTGAAAGGTAATTTTGGAGCAAATGGGAACAGAAGTGTCAGAGTTGTCATGATGAGATTTTTCTGGAATTTCCTTCCCGTTTCAGGGGAGGGATGTGGGGGAAATCAAGACATTTTGCATTTCATTGTTTTCAAAATGGGATGGCTCCCGCCACTGTCTCCAGCTTCCCCGGGCTCCCCACTGCCTCCTGGCTGGAGGACTCTGCAGAAGCCCCCGAAACTGAGCCAGCCAGCCATGGACATTTGGTCCTCTCTCATTTTCACTTTCAGAAATAAAAAAAAGCAGATTCTAAATGGAGCCACTTACAGCATGGGACAAGGGGACACCCTATTGAGGTTCCTACAGGGGAAGCCACCATCCGGCCTCTTCCTGGACCCACGACTGGTAGCCATCACTAACAGGCATCCAGCACTGCATCTCAGGGCACACATCTCCCCCCGAACATGCAGGAAAGCCTATCCACATCACTGGGACTTCTCAAAGTTACAACACACAAGCACAGAGCCAGCACCATCCAGTTCTGGCACCGCAAGGCAGGGCTTGGCTCTCCCTGCACAAACCCCTGCCCTGTCCACAGGCTGCTGCTCTGCAGGAGCATCTTCTGGGGACAGCTTGGAGAAGCACCAGCACCCATCTCCCCATTCCTGCCCATTTTAAGCCTTCATTTCGACATCTTCAGGCCCCTCAAATGTCACCTTTTCAGGAAAGGAGGCAAAGACAGCCAAACCTCTGGAGATGGGCAAAAGCTAATAAATTGCTAAGGGCTGAAAAGATTGCTGGGAGAATGAGATTCCCCGGGAAGCACAGCCAGCGAGTGAAGGAAAGCAGCAGTCTCTGCCCAGCTTGGCCAAGCCTCGGTATCGCCATCAACACANCACCCCTGCTCAGATGCTCACTAAAGCCAGGTATCTTACATTTCCTCATCCGCGCTTCACTGATCCCCATTAGTAATTACACTGCTGCAGCAGCAGCTCCATAACTTTAATTATAAGACAATTTCTGTTCTAATCC
>VZTL01033903.1:28353-64038 GCA_013400535.1 Scopus umbretta | reverse complement strand
AAAACAAAACCAAACAAAAAACTGCAGCACTCCTCAGGGAAGTGACAGACTGCACAAGGAGGGACACAACGGGATGGAAGGCAAGCTAGTGTAGTCTCTGCCCAATGCTTCTCTGTGCTGGCGGCTCACGGGATGGAGTTCAAAAGATCCTTAAGGAAGGTGTCGGGATCGCTGATTTCTGATAAGAGTCCTTTAAACAAAAGAAGACAATACAGAATAATTAGATCCACAAAGCAGCTTCTCCTGCTCACATCAGGGATTTGTGCGGGGCATGTGTAAGTTAATAATGACAGCTGCAATGTTATTTTAAGTATGGACGAGACGAAGATAAACCCTTGTTGAACGCATGTGCAGAAGGGACCAAAGCGTGTACATTAAATCCATATGGCACTTGCTCTGGTGCAACAGAGCTACTATAGTGACCCTGCTAGTGCTGGGTGCCTGGCAGCTCCACACGTTGGACAGTAAGAGACTGGCCTGGGACACGACTAACTCCTAATGGAAGTAAGAGTAGCCTCTCTGCATGTTGATTTTCAGCATCTCGTGACTCCTGAGGATACCAAAATCCCTATGGCAGGAATTCTTGCTGCACTGAACTGCTGCCTCTGGCCGAGTCACATCTGTTCATTGGCCTTCAAACCACATATACCCAAAAGCACCCTTAAGCTGCGATGTCAGTATGTTTAACAGAGCAGGGGGAGGACCTGCAGGATCAGGCGAGAGAGATTTTCCTGTCTGGGGATGCTCAAGCGTGTCTCCCAACTGTTTTTGATCTAGCTTAGGCCATAGCTGGAGTACCGACGTCTCCTCCTCTCGCCGCCTCGTACAAACAAGCTGCAGCAGCGGTGTCAGGAATGCTGCTGTCTCAAGCAAGCAGCAGTCACGAGTTGCATAAGACAGCCTATAAAAGGGAAAGTGCACACTTACCAGCCACATCCAAAAACTCGGAAAATGTTTCAACTGGCATGAACTCCTCCTGGAAGGTTTTCAGGGCCTTGTCTGCAGCTTCGTGTATTGGCATGTCATTGTGTCGTATGAATTCAGCAAGAGAGTAGGACCAGCCTCCCTCTGTGTTGCTGGTAGGCACCTTCTATGAGAGGGGAAAATGGGACCAAATCAGTCCAAAAAATAACTGCTTAGGAGAATAACTGCAAATCCTGATGCCTCCTCCCATCGCTCTCGGCCCT
Source organism: Scopus umbretta (assembly GCA_013400535.1). NCBI lineage: Eukaryota > Metazoa > Chordata > Aves > Pelecaniformes > Scopidae > Scopus > Scopus umbretta. Next base: position 62,851 of record VZTL01033903.1, on the reverse strand, counting down.
GCATCCCCTGCCTCTTGTAAACAAGCCACACAGAAAAAGTTACCCTGGTTGTGACTATCATCTCTTTGTACAGAATGCAAACGAGGTCGCAGGCATTTTCTCACCCTAATTATCTAACCCTCTTCAGAAGCTGCAAGTTTCCTTCTGGTGGATGCCCCTACCTCCTTCCTTATCCAACTGTTTCCCTGGTGCAGCTCTGAATGTCCTTGCTTTAGCGAATGATGAACAGAAAAAAATAAGCAAATACACAATACAGGAGGAGCTCTGCGAACTGGAAAAGTCTCTCAATCCTTCAGACACCAAACTGCAAGGGGTACAACAAGCACAGGCAGCCTCTTGCGGTCTTTCTGCTCATAGGAGGTGAAGTTTTATGTTTACAAGGATCTTGGAAAAAGGGGTTTCAAACTCCGCCTTCTATTTCAAATGCATGTGGTTGCTCAGGTTAGAAAGCTGATACAGACGAACGTCAATGTTTTTTTTCTTACCTTGAACATGTTGTAAATGAGATCTACTAGGGCCCAGAAGAGAAGGCCAGAGCGGTACGTTGCGTATTCCTTCACTGTCTTATCTGCCAGTCTAGGAAGATAATGAAATCGATCTTTGAGTTAATCACTTTACTATGCTTTGGTAACCGATTTGATGAATAGCACGAAAGCCGAAATGGCCAAAAAGCCTATCAATAATGCACTTGGGGAATGGCTCTGAGTAGGCTTTGCTGTGTGCTCTTGGACATGAGAAACAAACATTAGGCATCCGTAATTTCTGTGCAACGATTCCTATGGGTAGGAAGTCACTTTACCAGCTGTGCTTAGTGCGACCAAAGCAGTTAGCCAATAAAACCTTATTTCTCAGGAAGAAAACAAGCACAGAGGGAAGTGCACTGCTAAGACTATGTAGGAAGTCAACAGCAAAGTCAGAAAAAGCAATGCACAGCCCCCATTTGTATGCTCGCTGCTTGGAGTTCAGCAGATTCCTGCAGAACTAACTAAATCTGGGTTTCAGACACAGTCTGCACCGGTGACCGCGACCATGTTTTTGCTTCTAACTCACAAAAGCATTTCTGAAAGACTCCGAGGGAAATATCTTGCCCTTCAAGAAATGGAGGAGTTTCCATTTCATATCTTCTTGGTTATTCTATCGCCATGAAGGGAGGACTTCTGCTTTTAGAAATTCAGCATCTGGCTGGAGAAATGCTAAAAAAGGTGCAGAGCTGTCCTGGGATAACAGCTCCTGAAGTTTACAGGATTAATCACAAACAGGTTCTGGCAAGGCGGAATCTCCTGCCAGCAACTCTAATGGGTTTGGAATTTTCCTGCATGTGTTTCTCAGGTACATCTGCCTCCATCACATGCCGCTTCCTGCTTGCCACTTAAAAGCTTTTGGGGAAAAAAGGCCCTTTTTGATGCATCTAGACTAGTTCAGCTGCCACTGATGCAAGTGAGCAAGACAAAAGGATGTCGTCTGACCCTGGGTCCCGCTGCAATCTGCCAAAAGTTGGGTTTTTGGGGGGGGATATGAACACTTTTTGCTGCTCTTATTCTAAAAGGCTACATTTGTGCGTCCGCCCTTAAAGCAGACGGCTTGGTAGGTGGCAGTCTGCTTGGGCAGCTAGCCTTAATTATTTAAAGGAAAACCAATTAGTAAAGGTGACTAAATTTCCACGGGAAGAACAGCAACTTACAACGAGGCTAATTCTAGACTCCCAAATACTGCAAGACAGGGTTTCTTTTTATGTGAATGGTTTTGATCTAATTGGAGTCTGCTCCTTTAATTGAAAACTAAAAGGCCCTTGTGGGTTAAGTCTGGTAGCTACCTTCTGGAACAGCTACTTCATGTAATAGCTGCCGCGTTTTCATTAATGTAAGCTGGGTTCAGGCTCATCAGCTATGCATGGATTGCCAGCAGAAAGTTAGACATGAACACTTTGGGAGCCTCGCTTCTCTCATGAATATTTCAGAAAGGTCACAGTCAGGAGCAAAGGGGGGAAAAAAAAAAATTAAAAAAAAAAATCTAAAGGATATTTTCCTCCTGAACTCCAGATGAAAGCTATATTGCAAAGTGTCTACAGGATTTTTCTAGCCATAATTCTTGGCTCGGTAATAACGAGCAGGTAATTGTTCGCTTGATTCAGTCCTTTTTATTTACAGAAAAAAGAACAAACCCAGAACTCCTGTCTAACCTGGTAATTTCATCTCTGGGTTTAAATATAAAGTGTCTCTAAAACCCAGAAGGTGCTGAGTATCCCTCACTTTGGTCTTGCAGACAAACTGCGATAGCTATAGCTCCTGGCAGAGACAGAAGACATTTTTGGCTAGATTCTCCTCAAATCTGTCTTACACTGTCTAATCCAGCTGGGCAGCTGGATAAAACACCTAACCACAGGACAGGGAATAGGCAGTATTTGTTGCCTTCATTTAAGTACAAGGGAATGTAGACTATTGCCTGCATCTTCACTAGTAAGATTTACAGGCCCTTTTTAGGATCACGAGTTGATCCTCAGCTGCTTTTAGATGCACTGTGGGTTTCTGTAGCCACTTCTCTCCTTCTCCCCCAGCACAGGCAGCAGCGAGTCCTTGCGTGCATCTAACCTTCAGCCCACACCACCTTGACGTATTCTGAAGGGTGGTGCTCCCAGAAAACACCCCTGTACAGCATCTAACGTGCACTGCTAATTTTAATCTTTTGTATGCAGACATATTACTGTGTTGTTAGAGACGCTGGCTTCCTCTTTGCCTTAGCCTACAAATTCAAGGTATTGGCACTTATCTGCAGAACATTTCGCCGTCCATCGCCCTCCTCCTGATTTTCCACAAGAATAAATAAGCACAGACCTTGGAAATAAGAATTACCATATTTCTATTTCTGAGAGGTATTATCAGTGGAAGGCTTTGTGCTCTCTTAGTCTGCAGGGATTAAAGAAAGCCCTTGAATAAACCTTGACATAATTCCTGAGAACTATTTCTGAGCGTTTTCCCCTGAAATTCCCGAGATTGGATGGTTTAGCTGGAAGTTTCTTGCTATGTCCGTTTCAATATGCTTTTATTACATGCATTCTGAGAGATAAGTTGGGAAAGAAACAGAATAATTTACTGAGGGTTTTAGAAAACACCAAACATCCACAGCAAACCCACATAGGGGCTTTGCTTTGCCAGTGTCTTTCACAGGCCACAGGAGAAGCTGCATGTCCTTGTGCCTGAGAAAACAGACCTCCATGATAACACCTCCTCCTGTAACCGTTAAACCCCCTTTCCCAGAGCTCAGCCAGGGTGGTGGAAATAGGAGACAGAGAGCTGAGCCTGAGCAGCAGAAACTAGCACAGAAATCAATACAGGAGCCCCTTTAAGGGCTCTCTCACTTTTGATGCCTCTAATAGCATTGATGCATGCTGTGTTGTGTGTTACTACAATGTAATGACTTTATCAAACACATAATTAATGTCATCAGAATAAGAATGCCCTTTAAGGCGACTTAGAATAATAATGAATTTATTCCTAATTATGACAGCTATTTAAAATCATCTTTTCAGAAGCTGGAGTTCCCCTTCCTTCTCTGGAAATACGTGCTTTTGTCAGGCAGGCACAGCTACTTATTCTTGTACTTCAAGTGCTTAACAGCTGCTATTGATTTTTTTTCTTTTTTAAAAAGCAATGGCATTTTATTTCTATTTCTATTTTTCTATTTAAGGAAGCTGGTGCCCTGATCAAAAGAACACAGAAACAGTTTCTTTAGTAAGGCAAGCAGAGAGCAGGCTAGCAGCTCTGAAACAGCACACAACAGCAGTTACTACACTGTTTTGCTTAAGGTGGGGGGGAAATAAGCATCTTACCATTTTCCTACTTTATGCTATACTCCTAGCAAAAGCATCGTTTCCACTGATCAACTGATTGATCCGCTCCAAAAGACATCCAGAGTGGAACGCTCGGGCTCATACCTCTGCAGCGCTGAGCACAACGCTACTCAGAAGGGTTACTACCTGCTGTTCTAAAATATGCAGGCTCCTTTCCTTTGCTCCCTGCAAGCTGCCGTGCGGCTCTGAGGACTGTGACAGGAATAGGAGTAAGCTGGCAGCTGCGGAGCAGCAGTGGGGTCGTGGCTAACCTGCTGGCTCCCCCTGGTGACACCACTCGCGCGTGGGAGGTGACGAGGAGCCTCTTGAGGATCTCCACTCGCATGGCTTTCCACTTCTCGGGGGGCGAGATGTGCAGCGCCAGCACGGTGTAATAATGGGGCCCGTCCACCTCGTAGGCACTCTCCACCCACTTCTCTTTGGGGTGCTCCATGAAGCTCTGGAGGTTTTTCTCTTCCCTCGAAGTTGCTCGAGTTCTGAAACACAAGAAAAACTTCAGCAGCTGTTCTGGCTCTTACGTGTTAATTTTATTATATCTCAGGAGCTTTTTGTAAAGGAGACACAGGAAAAAGCAGCACTAGCCTTGCACTACCAGGTTTTCCCCAAATTCATCCACTGGCTGAGCATTTGCTCCCAGTGAAGCATACAAGCCTAGCAAACTCACTTTTCCCTGGAGCTGCACATGGTACCAGAGAGGTTTGCAAGGCAGCTGACATTGCCCCAACAGAGGACAATACTACCATAGAGCTATTTTTATTTTTTCTTAGAGAAAAAAAAAATAGAGTCAGACCAGCCAGTCCATGGGTTCAGGTTGTACCGTCTCTCATCTGACACTAAGCACGTGACTGCAGCTCCTACAGCCAGACCTTAGAATCAATTTATGTTATTCATCTACCGCAAAAGCAATCATGGAGAAGATACAGGCCAATTTCAAAACCAAAAAGATAGTGTATTTACTGTAAGTGTGTATATATATTATGTTTTTCCTTTCCCCTAGCTCCAGTCTCTTCAGGAATCCTGACACCCCAGAGCCAACCGTGCAAACTCTGTGTTACAGTAGACCTTGAGAAGATGTAGCACACTTTACCAGAGTCTATTGCTCTACTTCATCAGGAAGAGGCTGCCAGCCAGGTCAGTCCCTCGATTTTTAAGTTAGATTGCTCTCCCCATCAGTAAGGTATAAAGCAGTATCCCCTAGCAGATAGAGCTGTGTCTGGGTGTCAGTGTTTTGTGACCTTTTAATTTGCTACATAATGCAGCTGGTAGCCAACTAGTAGCAATTCCTTTTCTCCATTTGATATCAAACATGTCTTTAGAAAAAAAATAATGTCTGGAAACTACATAATGCATTTTTATACAAGAGCCACACAGCGGGTTCTGGGCTCTCTGGTGCCAATAAGCAGACTAACGAGATGAAAAGAATAGTTTCATTTATTTGTCTCCCAAGGGACTCAGAAAACAATAGCACAGGGATCTGGAGATAGATATTAAAAACAATAGACAAATTGTATTAGAGCCAAAATGTTGATTAGTTCCAGGCGGGAAAGTGAGAGAGATTTCATTGCACTCCACTTGGAGTGACATTAGATAAAGAGGCCTATATTTTAACATTTATACCCTCATCTAATTAGTATTACTTTCTAGTATCTTACTACACAAATAAAAGCCATATGGGCATTACATGTTCACATGGGGTACTGTATTATCAGAACCAGCTCAAGCATTCCAAAGCATTTAGGTGCCTACAGATTTGTACACTTAGACACAGTGTCAAGCCAAAGCATGCCCTTATCTTGTTATGCTTGGCATAAATAAGATCTTACCAAAACACTTCAGCAGAAGCGTTCCTGTGCTGCTGTTTATTGGTAAAAAATAATAACAACAATTAAAAAAAAAAATCTTTAAAATGTCAGGAAAATCTGATGGACCTGAACACTACAGAATTCCAGTATGTCAAAACTGGAAATAAAACTGATTTGTGTTATTTTAATGTCAGATAAAATGATACGAGGGTTAAGTTTTCAACTAACAACAATTACTTCATCACAGTGTCTCTCTTCTGTCTGCTCCAGAGAAAATTAAGCTGGCAGTGCTTCTTTAATCTAATAACCCTGTTGCTCACTCCAGAGGTAATAATTACCTCTAGAATGGAAAGAGCAGCTAACCCCCAATTGCTTTTACTCAGTAGGTTCCCTGTTATCCTGTATGTTCAGGCAGCAACGCTTTATTCCGAACAACGTAAACCTCTAACAGTCCGCTTAGGATGTGCAATTTGGTTCCTCCTAAAACTTCAGTGTGATTTCCCATCTTTCTTGCCACACACACGTAACAGAGCCCAGATTACAGCCCTCATAGACCTTTCCGAGACTAAGAGTGGAAGGCAGAGGTTGTTGCTGAAAGGTACTGACGTGTTGAGGACGTAGAGCACCGTGTGGATTATGTATGGAATGAGGTGTATGTTGCTCTCCCTTCCTCCTCCTCCAGTATCTACGCTGAATGATTGCTCCATCGCAAAACGGAGAAATAGCAGTTTAATGTCATGGACATTGAGCTGGTAGGTGGGCTCCCGCTGCCCTGTGCATTCCTGGAGGTACGTGTTGTGTCTGAAAAACAGCAGTAAGTGTTGCTTTATTAAAAACTTTAATAACGTTTCTTCTTCCACACCGTAGCTCAGAATCTGAGCAAGTATTTCATAGAAAAGCTTTAAAGAATGAACAGGATATAAAAATGCAAGCACTGCTACCTTCGATTAAACTCCCCAAAGGGAGGCTCTCAGCTTACTCTGGCAAATCCAATTCCATCTGCATACATATATTCACTCATCAATACTATTTTCCCACATCCAGGGCTTGGGATATAGCTCCCTGGCTGAAATGCATTGAAGATGTTACCACTCCTGATTTCTAACGTGACTGTACATACCCTGTACAAGGTGGACCACAATATTGACAACAGAATGAACCATCTCCATCTGCTCTAGGTTAAGTGGCCAGACTACTGTAACTCCCTACCATCCAACAGAGGTTTGGAAATCTACACAAGGGCATCCACTGGTGTCAGACACGTTTCTATAGTAAAGCAGAGGGTCACTGGGCTGCAAATGAATCAACATTGTTACTGCAGGCTGCATCTTCAGAAGTGACTGGGGGCTAAGGAGGTAATGAATGTATTTATTTATATGAAGCCAAGAAGCAAACAGACACCTGCACTTTTTTAGGAGACGTACTCTTGATGGTAGAATCTGAAATGGCTAAGGTTTACTGAGATTTAGCTGCCATCATCTTTGATTCCATGGTTTGAAACTAGCATGCCTCTGAGGTAACATACTGACTCGCCTACCCAAATGCAAAACAGCTCAAGAAGTAACTTTTTCTACTCACCGTGCTAAGCAAGTAGCAAAAGCAGACTCTGGCACATGAGGTCCCCAGACTGGCAGGAGCCCATTACACTTGGTGTTGGCATTTTGTAGGGCTGCACTCTCCCATTCTTCACGGCCGCGAGCAAGTCTGCATTGAGAAAGCAAGCCACACCCAGGCAAGTTAGAAGTATGCAAGATTTGTCTAAGAAACGATCAAAAAATTGGCAATTCCAAAGCTTCTTTAAATTATGGACTTCACTTATCAGTGTTCAGGCCTGACCTCTATTTGGCACATTAAAGCAGACCACAACAGAGAAGCCCATGGCTATCTCCAAGCTGCAAAGTGATCAACCTATAAGCAAAGCCATCCTGAGTTACAAGGCTGGATGCCATGCTCACAAACCACCTCGGAAAATAACATTAACCACCACTACCCAGCTTGTGATCAGAACGTACCTTACAGCTGCAAGGTGACAATCATAGTGGACAATGTTGAAGTGAGAGACTGTGCTGTACCCCTGCTGTTTTCGGGGCTTGTTCTCAAACTCCTCTAGTGCAACGCGTTTGGTGAAAGTATAAATACCTAGGACTTTTGTAGGCTGTAATGACACAACAGCTATGTTAAACATCATTCGCTTCCTTAACAGTTCACACCTTGTACTATTTTGACACTGCACTGAATTTAGTCTCTCCCAGTCCCTACCTCAAACTTACACACTGATCAAATCTTTTCCAGCTTTCACTGAAAACATCCAGCCTTCACTGGTAACACACTTCCACTTCTCAACCACCTCTGGAATTACTGATCCCAAGAACCAAACCTGAGATTTCCTCATCTCCCAGAGCCAATGTGCCGACCCTTACGCAGCTGGATACTGGCAAGTCCCCTCAGCTGGTGAAAGGGCTTTGCAAAGGTATCTCACTTTACCTGAAACTTGTATCCTTCCCGGCAGATGCAGCAAGTCAGACCTGGTTCTTCTATAAGTTCCTCCATCTGTTTAAGCAGCGCAGTCTTGGTCACTACCTGACCCTTCTCATTCGTCTGAAAGAGAGAACAACTCAAGCAGGTTAAAATGACAATGATGAACACCACCATCCCCACCATTGTCACAGGAATGCCCAACCCATTTCCCAGCCTGCTATTAGCAACCGTATTTACTCTCCCAGCAGCACCAGGCAAACCGTGGGCTTGGGCTCTGCAATATTTGTCAGTAAATCATTTTACACAATTCCGTGTGTGGCAGTTTTAGTAAGACAGAAATAAAAGTTCACTAGATCACTAGTCTGTCGTCAGTGCAAACAGACATTACCGTCATCCCCAGAGTGCCCAAGGCCTTCTGTCTCATTGCCATGGCCATACGCTTCTTCTCTGCACGTGTCTCCTTCCGGGCAGCATCAATCTTCTTATTCACCTCTGGATGTTCCCTTAGTGCCTCCAGAAGATTCTCTGCTAACGTCCCGATCCCTTCATCGCTAGACACCTGCTCCAGTTTGTGCAGGTTGGTAATCGAGTCTGTACCTATTAGCACCTAATAGGGATTGAAACACAGCACCTTCTTCAGAAAAAGGGTGCACGTGACAGCAACTGTTCCTTCTAATGCCACACACCACAGCTGAGCAGAAGCACTCATCTGGAACACTTTTTGCCAAGTGTCTCCTACTTTCTGCTTTGATGCTCCTACATTATGGACCCTGGACCCTAAAACTGCATACGAGACTGGGGCAATTTATCTCTACGCTGGCCATTAATAAGAGGTCAGAGGAAGATGTTGGATGAAGAGCATTCTTAAAACAAGAATTGGGCCCTGAGAAGGCTGTCAATACTATATGGTTCACAGCCCTAACTACCATCTCTTCGCATTGGTGTGTAAATCTCCCACCACGCAGAACGAGAAGATAGTTAAGTCAGAATCTCTGCCCTCCAGATAGGTAATACCCGAAGCTGGTGCATCTCTCCAAGCCCAACAAAAACCAGCATAGAATCAACTGCTATAGAAAGAACTGCTTAGCTACAGCCACAAAAGCAGTGTAACAAGCCAGTCATGTCCTACTTGGCTTTCAGAACAGTCTCCTTACCTGCGTAGCAGGGTGCTGTGTGGCAAGTCCACGGAGCAGGCGCAGGATAAAAGGAAGTGCAGGTCGAGATAAGAATTTCTTCCATATGTCTGCGTCCAAACTGCACAGAAAACAAGAGGCAGCAGCTGGAGGGCAGTCACCCATTCCGAAAAGGCACTTGGCGGTCAGCCAGCAGCACAGCTTGCAGAGCGCAGGCTGCAGGCAAGACAAGCACCCTTCCCCCTGTGTCCCTCCTCCGTTAATTAACGAAGTGACATTCACACTCCCACTTCCATGTTGTGCACACTAATAGCCATAGTGCCAACTCTTAGCCTTGGGATTTGGTTCATGTTCACAAGTTGGTCAGCAATAGCAAAAAGCAATAGCAAAAGCTCTATTACAGTGCAATAAGTAGGGAATAGGCAGGAAACACAAGCATCGTGATATCCAAGAAATCAGCTCAGATGGGCATCAAATGGGAAGACTACAGGCTTTTTAGGCCATCTCTGTAGTAGCATTGTCTCACCAGACCCTGTGCACCACACCTGTACCCAATCTAAATATTTCTGAATATGGACTTGTTAACGGCTTTCTTGGAAGATTGTTGTGGTGATGAAATGAGAGGGGGATGTTCAGGATTATCACATACATTAGGTAGTGACTCTTACTTCTTTGCACTGGGAATGTGCTTTTTCATGTAGTCAAGGGCATTCTGCGTAATTCCCTTCTGAAGGATGAGATCTTTCAGCTGATGGCCGTTGCTGTTGTTCTTTATTCCCGCTGCTATTTTACAGAAGCAGTCTAGGAAAACTTTATCATCTCCACTGTGCTCCTCATCATACCTGAACGAAGAGAAGAAATGGTAACTTGGAGGCTCTCCAAAAACCTCTGCCTGTAATTCTCATTACATTATCGCTGAATGCATGTACCTACTCCAGCTTAGAGACTCAGAAAAGCTACTCAGACCCTTGTCACCTCAGAATATACTCTAAAGCCCTATTTCTCGAGCTACACGCTCACATATTTCTTTTAAAAATGGCTTAGAAGTGAAATAGGAAATTAAGCTTATGCACCATGAATCTCTGAAGCTTTGCATTACACTGAAGCACCAATGAGAAAAAAGGTACAGACTTGTCAGTACAACTGATTTCACATACTTTTACTTGAAATATGACAACATACTTATCGAAGTTACAGTAGGGCTTGAATCGATCAACCAGAATCTGCATTTTCTCCATTTCCCCGAAGGACAGGTAGGGGATGATGCGTAATAGGCCTTGCAAGACGCTGAGATTGGAACGGACAAAAGTGCTATTAATCTGATCGAGCAACATTACCAGCTGATCTTTGTCACCGGTTAGGAGGAGGTTACCCTGGAAAGGAAGAAGAGCATGATTTACATTCAGGAATAAATCTACAACCTTCAAGGAAATCCTCACTCTAGTAGCTGGTAGGCTACTCCTGTCTTGAGCGATCAGAGGTCTAGACCCTGATAAAGAACAAAACCCAGCCTCATTCCCAAATGTCTTGTGGAATGACTGTATCAACTCTTCTAGCTGACACCTGACTTCTTCCACCTACTATTACAACATTTTCCAGTCAAAAAGGTCTAATAATTCCAACCCAAAGGATGTCAGATTCATATACACCAATAGTTTCAAAAGGTGAGAGAGAAACTCTTCTCATTCTCAGTCTAGTTGAAATAGTTTTTGTCCTCAATTAGCTGGAAAATCAATAACATTTTCATCACGTATGAAAACACTCAAAATAACCAAAGCAGAGCTGTGCCTTTTCTTGTCTCTCACTGGCCTGTGGCCCAAAGCAGCAAGGAAAGGATCCAAGCAGTGCCTAGTAACCTCCACCCCGACTGTGCGAGAATCATCCCAAAGAAGCCTCGCAGTGCTTTTGGTTCAGGGCACTCCTCTGTCCCTACCTCCAAGGCCTGCTAAGACATGCCAGCAAGCGAAACAAGGGTTAGACTCCCATTTAGCACTCCTCTACAGCTGCTGAAGCTCAGCATCGCTGTAATAAGGTATTTGCGAGCTTTGAATCCCAGTCAACATTTCCATTCATACACTGAGCCCCAGGCACTCACCTTGTCCTCGCTGAGAGGTTCTGCGTTGGATTCATCCAGTATGATCTCCATTATACTTAGCACTTGTTCTGCCACGGCTGCTCCTCCACTGTCCTTACTTTCCTGCTCAGCCACCAGAGCCTGGAGAAGATGGCAGCAGCTATTGTAACACCAGCAGTAACTGGTTTAACTGACCCATACACTTCTACTCACTAACAGATAAGGAACGGCTAACAGATAATTTGCAGTGCCGGTCCAGCAATATTTAAGATCTCTTGTAGCTGTCGTAAGGCAGCATGACAGTCAGACGTAGTTTAAATTCACTGGAGTCCATGGAAAACACTTTATGAAAGTCCAGGTTGTCCTTACCAAGTTAAGAGTTCCCAGCATGACATTCAAAGTGTTCATCTCCGGCTTGACCAGTTGCTGACGATTTATCTTCACCTTCACACAGTAACTAAACAGTTTCAACAGCACCTACAAAATACAGAGAATGCATTCTCTACAGTACCTTCAAACTGAGTAGGAGGATTATGCTGAAACTAAAAGCACCTGATAATATAGCTAGTTTCCAGACTTCTGGGGCAAAATACAAGCCAGATTTTTAGCCCAATATTAACCTTAGGACAGCTTTGGTTTTCAAGTCAGGCCAAGGCAGAAAACAATCACTCTAGCAAGACAGGATTTAGTCTTACCGACTCCTCAGCTTCTATGCACTCCAAAGTCTTTGTAAGAATTGTCAACCAAGAGGAACGGAAGAGGGAAAGGAAGAATTTCTCACGTTTTCAAGAATTAGTGAATTGAAACCTCTACTCCAACACTTAAACAGCAACTCAAGGCAGACTACTACACTTTGCTAACATTTGTGGCATTTTCCAGCACGTAACTCCTGACTTCAAAGAACAGAAGGCGAGACTCACAGTTAAGAGATGCCGGCCTTGTTTGAAGTCCTTGATTCCAGTTAGTCTGTTGAGCATACACTCCAAGCCTCCACACTGGGCCATGACACCTGCCATCTTGTAAACTTCTTCCTCATCCTCCTCTTCATCTACAGGACAGACACAGATTGTGAAGAGGGGAAGCAGCCACAACATGGCAAGCTCATGCAGTCCCCTGTTGTGCAAGGACAAAACAGCGAAGCAAAATGGAGAGTACAGTAGGACACATTTACCAGCAGTTCAACTGTATTAAATTTGAAAAGAATTATGAGCAGGAATATGAAGAAGGGACAGGCAGAAGGGTCCTGTGCCATGCAAGTGTTCACGTTTAAAGTATAGACTTAAAAGGGTTGTTAAAATCCTCCTTCACTCTAGGTGAAGCAGGTAAATGTAGCAAAAGCAACGTCAATCAACTTTAAGCTCACTGCTGTAAGGATAATAGTGTCATTGCTCTGCAGCGAACCTCAGATTTCAAATCTAATCCCAGCTTTTAGGAGACAAGTGCATTACCAGTAGTGGAGTCAAGAGACTCGATGAATTCCTCAGTTGCATCTCCTAGTAACCCTCGCATGCGGTAAATGATCCTCATGGGCTCCCCCTGCAAGAGAGGAGAGCACTGTATTAGCTGTATCTCTGTGGACACTTGTATACAAGTCTGGTTCTCGTTACAGCGTGCAACAGACACTCCAGCCTCCGCTCTCCTTTGCGCTGTTTTGACTGCGGATGGTAACACAGAGAAATCTTTCACTCCTTCGTTCTCCCCTTACTGAGATAATTAAAGACAACAGCAAAGCCACCACCTGCAAAAACATCAATAACTCATCTCTTGGTCTGTCGATCTTTCCCTAGTGTTGCTAGATGGACAGGCTGGTAACAAACAGTCTCTTCCTCCTTGTATCTTCTCCAACAGCTTCCTTTAGCACCAGTGAAAGGTCTAGCCAAGCAAAACATGCTCATCTACAGAGAAACGCCTGCTTTCCACAGCAACCTTTCCCTCCAAGGGTATTGCACAGCATACCTGGGAAATACAGGGATCAGGCACAGCCCAGTAAATGAAGCAGGAGAGGCTAATTGGATGAGCGCTTTCAAATAGATAAAATCTGCAGTGATGGAAAATGGAAGAGGAGGAGTAAAAGGCAATTTAATGAGTTTTCAGTAAGACGGTGTATTACTGAAATGATACAGCCAAACCCACCGAAGCACAAGCTGTGCTTTTACCCTGGGAAATGCCTAGTTTTCCAGATGCATTTCCAGCTGGAAATACTGACAGCACATCACTAAACTTTCCATTTTAATCCATAGGTTTGAATAAAAAGCAGAAAAGAAAAATCCCAGATTTGGGAGCAGGAGACCTTGCGAGAGAAAACCTGTCAGAAAGCGCACTAAGCCTAATGTGGAATAAGCAGTGCTTAATGTCACAGCAAATACATAAGCACAGGGAAAGCCCCGGGGGGAAGATCTGCTCAAAGGCCACGCTAGAGACCAGCAATTAACACCACAGGGGCCCTGGTAAAATGGCAGACGAACAAAAAAAGCCAGTGAGAGACAAGGGAAACAAAAAGGGGCCTGAGGTTGCGTTCTTGTGCGCCTGTCTATTTCCTAGGGAACACGAGCTGCAGCTCCAGAAGCGCTTTGCAGAGGTGCACACAAAGGCAGACAGATGAAAGCTGTTCATCGACAGTAACGCTGAGCAAACTCTGCCTTTCACCATCAGCACTGCATCCTGGGAGAGCCGCACGTCGGCTACAGCTCGGCATCTCCCGGGAACAGCACCTCGCCGCTCCCAGCGGGCAGGCAGGCTGGGGCAGCGTGGGTGATGATCTCCCTCAGTAACTTGATTAGAGTTCAAATTAGACTTCACAGATTAAGACCAGCACCCCACTTCCCTATCCAAGTTGGCACCTTGCTAAAAAAATTGACGATGTCACCTACCTTTGGGCTTGATTTTGCAGTACAGGCGGCTTTTTTTTTTACTTAAATAAAGCTTGATAAGAACCATTCCCCGTATCATAATCCACTGAAAACAGGCATTTTGTTTGAATTCTTCCCCACAAGCATAGCAAACAAATGGTTTCAGGAAACAGAGGTTTCAGTCAAAGGTGACTGCAACCCAAGAGTAATTGAGGAACGAACAAGCGAGTGTTGGGCAAATCCGTCGTCTTTTAGGATCTCAAGTGCTACTAGCAGTGCCTCTAAAGAACATGTTCAAAATGGGAAAGATTTAGTCTGATGGATTCCTTCTCAGTGGGAGTTTATTTTAGTGGCTACAAGATAAAGGAAGGGAAGAGCTTGTTCTGGACCACATCCACCTCTGGAACAAGCTTACTCTGACATGGTGGACTAGTCCCGGTAAGACTGTTGGGTCCATCTCTTCATCTGAAAACACAGGCAGTACCCACTATTGAGAGCAAACTGGGAGGATGAATTCTGTCAAGTTCTTGAGATCCCTACATGAAAAGCACAAGACCAGAAGTGCAAAGCAATATGAAGTGTTGGATGCTCTCTCTGCATAAATAACTTGGGTTCATCTCCGAAGCGCAGATTGACGGAGCAATCTGGTATCCCTATCTGTACATACGCATTAGACTGTCACGTGCAGATGGAGTGTGAAATGCGCTTTGAAAGGTGGTGTGACACAAAGTTCAGCTGTTTCCCCAAAGAAATGTAAGAAAGTTTGTTACTCAAGAAGACAGTTCACGTACCTGATATGCTACACAGCTAAGTTCCATACACTCACCTGGGTCAGCATTATGTGCTTTTAAATCACTTATGTTGCAGAATTAATAGAATGGTCTTATCCTAATAGAGCACAAAGAGGTGCTGAGCAATTCTACCCAAGAAATTATATGCCAGAAAATAAATCCTGACTTGTGTGGTTTTTATTCTCCCCCTCCTCCCCATTTTTTTGTTAATATCAAGGACAGACACTTTGTGCTGTTAACATATATAAAGATAACACATACCTCATTAGTGGGACACCACACCTTCTTGTAGACCTCAGCCACAGGCAGATCCAAACTGATGATCTTATTGTTCACCAAAAGCTGAAAGGGAGAAAATAAAAAGTCAAGAACAAGCTCACATTGCATCACCATTCTAGCACTCATCAGCTGCCTAGAAATGGCATCCTCACACATCTGTGCAAGAAATCCACACTTGTGCATTCTCACCTCCATTCCACTGTCATCCTCCAGCAGAGCTACCAGGTCACAGTCCTGACAGATTTTGTTCTTGATGTCCCTCATGAGTGGCCCGATGCCAGGCTCATTACTGCTGTAGGGATTTCCTGGCATTCTGCCCTGTAAGAAGTCTTCCTGCTGGGGATCTTTCTCCAGAGTTACAAAGAACTCGGTCACTTCATTCTCTTCCTAAGGAACAGCAGCAGAGACAGAGTGAATAAGTTTTCCCCTAACCACACTCCCATTCCTGCATTTTTACGGTAGCAAGTGAGAGGATGTCCCTAAACCTTCACTTCGTCAGCGGTGCATCCTGTCGTACATTGCCACACATGTGGCATGTAGAGGATGTCTAGTATCATTTAGTAAGCAAATTCCTCAGCATGAAACAAAACTACTGGTTTATTTTTTCGCACGGAGCACACCACAGCAGGGAACCTGAATACTAAAACCCCAGAATGGGATACCATATTACTGGAGTCCTACATGGGCTAATATTAACTCATTACTGTAGACAGTACCGTTTTTTTGCCAAAATACAAGCAGCTATGTCTGTTTAAGAAATCTAACTTTAAAAGCGATGCTACAGCCATCTCTGTACTTACAGGATAGATAATGCTGCATAATCTCTCAAAGATGAAGACTGGAGTCCTATAGTCATCAAGGCTGTAACGTTTTGCAGTCTCTATACACACTGCCATAAATGCTTTGGTTTCAGATTCTGTGCCTGCCAAGAAACAAAGTATTAGAAAAGACACAGGCATCGATTTTACAGGTTCCATTTTAACTCAGCATACACAGTAAACCCGTCTGCAATAAGCACCATACTTTGGTGCCCTCTTCTTTTGCATATCCACTACTTAAAAGATGAAAGGCTATTTATTGGTATGTTTACTAGGAAAACCCTTTGCATGCTTGGGCTGCAGTAAAGCAATCCCATAAAAAGGAAGAGGTTTAAATTCCTGGAATATAAGAGACGACTCCAGGAATATTACTTCCCTTTTCTGAGCCAGAAAGAAATATTGGAAGGCCCAAGCCATAAAAAAACCCCTTCACTACAGTAGTCTTTTAGAAAGAAGTTCTTTGTGTGGCTGTAACTGCTTTTTTGATTGTGTGGCTATCTGCTTTTTCGTCTTGGTTGACCCAAACTCTGGATTTACAGAACCGAGGTGGTTTTACCTGTCGTCATATCTTCCAGCATCTCCAGCAGCATGTCCTGGGTTTCATCGATCAGCTTTGTTCTCTGTACCACTAACTTCCTCAAACACAGGTAACCATTCAGGACTGTACCCACCAGGCGGCTTTTGAAGTGCCGTTTGATGGACTCCACCTCCACGAAGGAAGAGAGAAGACCTATAAAGCAATGAGATACTCAGGACATGGGACAGAGTTTGATTTGTTAGCTCTGAATTTCACGTGGCCAGCAAACAGGGCACAATATCACAAAGGCAGCACAATGAAATGGCTTGTTAAAACTCCCATGGTCAGTCTGTGGTTTAAAGCTCACTTTTATGAACTGAATGGTTGGAGGCAAAACCCCTGGCCTGCAAGAGCTGCCTTGTAATTTATACCATATGGGACCATGTTGAGGGAATGAGGAAAGGGTTTAAGGAGCTTTCTGAGTGCTCAGTACAAAATTCTGCACTTTTTGACAGTTTTCTGTCGCAAGGTATTTCAAAAGCAGATGACTGTTCCCCTTCTAATACTTAAGCTAGGTGTGATGATGTGACAGCAAGTGTGGTACGTGACTTATCAGTTATATCAGCAAATTGGTCACTCCTGTAATAAAGTAAAGAATCAGCAAACACTTGGATTCTTTCCCATAACATATTTATCAACAGGCTTTTCCTTGCAAGAAGCCAGGCTTTATGAATTAGTCCACTTATTTCTGAAGAATATACAAGAGGACATGAAAAAGAATGACCTAGCTAATGAGGTACTTCCATTTCCAACAAGTTTTTGAAAAAATCATGCCCTAGAAGATTCAAAAAAGAAAAGCTACCATAGAATAAGTAGGCAGGAAACACCAGGTAGGAATAAATCAGCTGTGTTTACAATAGTCCCGGCAATTATACTGCACAATAAACGTAACTAAGAAATGGAGAAGAAAAGTGGTATGACAAAGTTTGTTCATGATACATTACCACAGTTCAGGTAACTACGAGCTAAAACTGACCGCAACAAAATACAGAAAAAAAAAAAAAAAATCTATTTAGGCATTAAGTGCTAAATTGATGGCAAAAATCCAGTGTTGACAATTGTAAAACACTGAATGACATCTCTTTGAAATTCTGCTACATGCTGTTATAGAACAAAGATCATCCCATCTCTGCTCCTACTACAGGACTCGTGTTGATGCCACCAAATACCTGTGAGACTCTTCAAGGCATATCCCTGCTGCAAATCAGTGCTGAGTGTTGCTTCCTCCAAGGCAAGTAAACGAGCTATTTCCTGAAAGTAATTAACAAGCCCATTAGGACAAGAAACTGCAATGTCAGTATCGACTAGCTGGAGAGTGTCTAACACGGGGTGCAAAGGAACACAGCACAGCAACAGAGCCAGCCACAGAGAAACCGGAACTGCAACGCAGCAACAGGGATGGAAGGGGAAGAGGAGAGATGAACCACCCCAAACATCCTCCTCATTTTTGCTCTGTGACTACCTGTTACTACTGCTTTGCTCTAGTGGCTCTCCATGATGGACTCAAGGCCACCATTAATACAGAGAGTGTCATCTGCCTCTTTGGAGTGCACCAGGGATCACCACAGCAAACTCCTAAGACCTAACACTCTGCAAACTGCAACTTAAACGTGGTCCTTCTCCAACAGGCTGTAATTCACCCTCAAGGAATGGTAGCACACCTAATCCTCCCTTGTCATTAAGGGCTTTCGGAGTTCAGTCTGGCAGCTAAGACAGCTTCCAACTTGGACCTGGTGCCAAGACAGCATAGCAATATTTATACCCCTTAGCATACCTGCCCCCAGAGCAGTTAATTAATGTGCACCAGCCAGTTTGTGCTGAAGAATGCTACACAGCTGGGGCTAAAACTACTGTAGCTCTTTCTGTTCAGAGATGACAGTGCAGAAGCGTGAACTTCATAAACCTGCCAAGGGTCAGCAACAGGGCACTGAACGAAGAGATGAAGATTTCAAAGCGAGAAAGCCAAACTGACAGGTCAGGGGCAAGCTTTCTGTTGCTACCTAGCTCCTCCACACCAGTCCATACCTTAGTGATGAGGCTGCCAATATAGGGCAGAACCCCCCGGGCTGCCAAGTAGACCTTCCAGTGGGCCGGTTTGATGAGTTTCTGATACAGTGCCAGGTACTCGGCGGCACACTCGCCAGCAATGCTTAGCTCATCCAGGTAGCTAGTAAAGAGAAACACAAACTGACAACCACTTCACAGTAACAAGAGGTATTCGCAGCTTAAGCACACCATGGAAAGAGGGAAGGAAGGGAAGGAAGGGAAGGAAGGGAAGAGCCTCCGTAAATGTATCCTCCCTGTTGTCCTCGTAGCTAACAGCATAACTGATACTCATTACTCAAGGGCTAAAGCTGTATTTTGCCCCCAAAAAGAATTCCCCAACTGTGCTACTATCATCAACTGGGGTAAGTTAAGTCACAGGAGTTCACCTTATTATTTTGCTGTCTAAGAGGCAGGGGAAATGTTGTCCCCACAGCTGAATACCATTGGCTTACTCCTGGAAAAAGCACAGAACTACAATACCTTATTGCCAGACAGCAAAAAGAAAAAGTCTTCCTAACACTGTACCATCCCAGCTAATTATGTTTTAGAATCCAGTCCCAAAAGACCTGTGAACCAGAGGTATAGAAGGGAAAGGTGTGAGAAAAACTGGAAGAAGGGAGAGATTCCCACGAGAATTGAAGAAAAATAATCCTGGAGCTGTCTAGTGTAGCAACACAGAAATACCTTGTCAGGAGATCAAGGACCTGCTGTTTGCGGCTGGGGATGGTAGCCAGAGCTTCGACAATCGTACACGCAGCCTGCCTTGCGGCTTGAGTGGCAGGAGTAAACAGCACCTACGGCAAGAGCATTAAAAGATGGTATCAATTGATGTGCACAGATAAACTAGTGGTATCTTACAAAAAGGCACAGCATTCGTTAGGAGAGTTTGGTGACCTGGCAGCAGCGTTCTCCTGTTCTTCCAAACACTTAATTCTGTCAGAATGCCTACTTCGCTCGCCACCAAAATGTTTAAACCATACACTGTGTCGGCAACATACCAACCCACAGACACAGGAAGAAAAACTTTTGCCCAGGACCTATGAAAATTCAGTAGGCAAAATGCAGCTAAGCAGGCAGGTAGGTGCACTGTGGCAATTAAAGGTTCAGAGTTTAAGAACATGCAGACTACTAGATAAGTAGTATTTTCAAGGGAACAAAGCTGCAAATCTGACTTGGAATCAGATGCAGTCAGTTACAGTCTCCCCAAATATCACTGCTCATCGTCTGCAAAGTGCATAAAATGCAGCAAATGGCCAATGATCTCTGGCTGTTAACTCTGCCCAGCGCGTCCCACTGGAGTTTTGACCCATGTTTACCTGTCGCAGCCAATTGTTGTGTCCCAGCTTGAGATCCAGAGGACAAGTTCTCTTGCCACGGCGACTCATAAACTGTTTCCATTTCCAGACATATTTTTCTGACAAGTAGAGCTGGTGAAGCTCAGCTTTGCTGGGAGCTTTCCCATTGGCATCTGTACCTGCAATATTGAACACAGCTCCAGAGAACTGTCAGAGGGTATTAAACGGCCACTGTATTTTTTTCTTCATACTGATAACACTCCAAACTCCAGCTGAGAAGCTGAGTAGCTTCTCGTTTCTTTCTGCTGCCATTTTCCCTTCTGTATGGAGCTATGTTCGCTTCCAGATGCAATTCCCATAGTGTCTCAGTGAATTCAATCAGCTTTCCAGTTGGCTGATATCATTTTAAATAAGCAACAAGTTTCATTTTTCACATTCCCCTGATTATCTTCAGACACAGTGCATTTTCTGCTCAAGGTTTGAGCAACACAATCTAGAAAAGTCAGTGCTACAATCTTTAAGGACTACACAGCTAAGTGTGAAGATGGAATCAGATGTCACAGGACAGAATCCAACACAACTCTACAGAAGTACATTCCTTATTAAACCTGGAGGGACATACATGTACCTTCACAAAATTGCACAAAGTTGAAAAGCACAGGACTACCTCTGGCAGGGAGGCACTTTTTCCAAGCTTCATACGATGCTTTGGGGTCCCTCTTGAGCCACAGCTGAGCTTGTGCATGGATTTCATTGCTGTAAGGCTTCACAGTGGTGAGAGCATCCACAGGCACATCCTAATAAACAAAAAGCTCTATGATTCTTCAGAAAGCCACAGCCTGTTCCCTTAAGAGTAACTCCTGTAGGTGGATCACTGGTTGTGTCTGCTCCATGAATAGGTAAATGCAGCTCTGGACAACAGCAGGGTATACAGTTTCTGTGAATGATGAACTAAGGGAGATGCCTCATTCCAGTCACTACTGAAATATCAGTAAACCTGCCTTTGACATCCATCTGTGATTATCAGATAACTAGATCAAAGCAGAAACATACCTTCTTCCTTGCAAATGTTATCCTAAATTACAATTAAGGAGCAGCCTATCAATATCATTTTTATCAGAATTGTAGCTCTGGATTTAAAGATCTGAGTCAAAGGTACTTCATTCTACAAAGCTGTTGAAAGCACCAAAAGCTCGCCTAAAATAACCAAGCCGTAGCTTTGAAGTAGCTCCTTCCCCATGCCTCAAATCTGAGTGGAAAAAAGCAAAGCCCTGTTTTGAATAGTAGTGGTCAAAGCCACAGTATCTAAGGCAGTACCTTGTTTTTCTTGCTGGTTGGAGCAGGTGGCTTGATCAGCTTTTGAAGAATGCGCAGGCACATGAGGGTGATGTTTTCAACAACCACTGGAGTCTTAATGTTCACTGCCATCAGGAAGAGGCTGAGCGCTGAAAGACAGACATAAATTTTCATTCCACTGCAAGATCTGCACACAGGACACCTCCACAGCTCTAGACAGCACATAAAGGTGTTTAGAGTGAGGTAAGACCTCGTATCCTCAAGCAAAACTAGCACATTCTCATACAGCCACGGATGGAAAACAATTCTTTTTCAATTACGGCAACAGAGTCTTGCCATCCTTCCCTTTACCTTTCTATTTCTTGGCACTCCTGTTTCAGGAAACACAGTACCCCAAGGCAACGCTATCTGGTGCTAACTCCATTTTTAACCCTGATCACAAGATATCGGAGTCAGCATCAGTTCCCTTCCTTAAAATCTTACTATAGTGCATGGACCTGGGCATAGCATTTTAAAATAAAGCTTTCACACTAGTTGTTTGAACTCACCACAACGTAGTCGGAGCTCCCAGCAGCTGTCTTCCTTCGAGATGGAGTCTGTTAGCAGCAACATTTCATACTGGAGGCTGCTAGCCTGTAACACAGACACATGTTCAAAGGCTTAAGAAGTCTTGGTGAAGAAAAAACAGTACTTTTTGCCTTCTGATGTTTAAAAAACACAGGTTCAAAACCCATCGATCTAAGTAAACATAATCCCATGCCCACTTAGGACAAATGGCAACCTATTTGAGAGAGCTGCAAGCAACAGCCAAGACAGGCAGAACTGCCTGAGGAAACTTAGGCACATATCTAATCTCATCATTTTGTGCTTTACTCTAATGTTTATCTTAACTCCTATCAAGACACAAACCACAAACGCTTTCCATATTACCAATAGACCATGATAATAGAGAAGATGCAATGATTAGAATACACCACCAGTTGCAGAGGGGCAGAAAAAAGAAATAGGAAAACACTGGAGAGACTCACCAAGTCTGGATTTGCCCAGTGTCCCTTCAGAGCTGCAGAAACCTTCCCAATGATTAAGTCATTCATTTGTTGTGTGGCCTCTGGATTGTCCCTGATTCCAGAAGGAAAAAGAGAACACTGTTACGCTGTGCTCATGCTAAATATCAAAAGATCCTGGGATTTCAGCTTCGTTGATAACAAATGTACAAGCAGTTACAGTCTACAGTGCCCTGATATAAGTTACCTCCCCTACAAAGTTACTCCTTTCTGATCGTGCGTTTACAAGCATATGGCTTTCCAGAGTTCACTGGAAGTCAGAGGGCTGCAAACTCTGAATCAGACCTCACCTGGTCAGAAGGCACATGAGCTGACGGACCTCCTCCCGCATAGTGGCTGCGCCCCGGCGCAAGTTGTAGTCAAAGAGCTCTCGGATGAGGCCCTGGGACACAAGGATATGCCTGATGGCAGAGTTGGTTGCCAAAGCCCGGAGCAACGTTATGCAGTGTTCGGTGACTGCTGAGGCACAGCCATAGCATTTAGTTGATGATGTGTGGCCACAGCCTAAAACAGACAAGGCACGATACTGGCTGGCAGTAAACGTGGGTTGGACGGTGGTTCGCGAGGACTTTGTTGCTGCCTCTCTCTGTTGCAGATCATATTCCAGGAGCTCCTTTCGAGAGGCAAACACTTTCTGGAAACACAGAGAAACAGAAATGAAAGTTGTGGAATTGTGAGGCAGCACATAACTGTTAATCCCATTCACAGGTTATTTTCACCATATATTTTGTTTAGAAACATTGTCCTGGTTTCAGCTTCATTCAGAGTTCATTTTCTTCCTAGTAGCTTCTATAGTGCTGTGGTTTGGATTTAGTATCAGAACAATGCTGATAACATACTGGTGGTTTTAGTTGTTGCTAAGTAGTGTTTATACTGATCAAGGACTTCCCAGCTTCCCATGCTCTGCCAGGGGCACCAGGAGCTGGGAGGGGGCACAGCCAGGCCAGCTGACCCCAGCTGGCCCCAGGGCTATTCCATACCATACGGCGTCACGCTCAGTATAGAAACTGGGGGGAGTTGGCCGGGGGGCAGCGATCGCTGCTCGGGGACGGGCTGGGCATCGGTCAGTGGGGGGTGAGCAATTGCATTGTGCATCACTTCTTTTGTATATTCTTTTATCATTATTATTATTATTATTATTTACTCTTTCTCTGTTGTCCTATTAAACTGCCTTTATCTCAACCCACGGGTTTTAATTTTTTTTTTTCCCTGATTCTCTCCCCCATCGCACCAG
The DNA here is from genome assembly GCA_013400535.1 of Scopus umbretta. Lineage (NCBI taxonomy): Eukaryota > Metazoa > Chordata > Aves > Pelecaniformes > Scopidae > Scopus > Scopus umbretta. The sequence goes on along the minus strand of VZTL01033903.1, from coordinate 39,268 downwards.
GGCAGGGAAGGGTGAGCGAGCGGCTGTGTGCTGCTTAGTTGCCGACTGGGGTTAAACCACAACAAACATTTTTAACCAAGTATCTCAAAACTTGAAATCCTTCATGCCAATGGCCGACTTGGGAAATCCATTAGAAAGATCAGCCTAACTCCCAGTTATCTGCCCTGTTTAAAAGCTTGTTGTCTACATTACACGCAATGGAAGACTGGAAACGTGACAAATCCATAGCATTAACAGTAAACATAGCTTCTAGAAACTATTATTTTCTTATTTCCCTGAAAATATGCAGCTGATCACCAATTGTTAATGATATCATTAAGTGCAGAATGGCAACATCTTTCTTTCTATTTCTGATATGCACTTATCTGGTGACAGAAGAAAACACATGACCCAAATTCAAATCAAAGTGCATCGTACCTGGATGATTTTCGAAAGTTCATCAAAAGAGTTCTTGCAGTCACCACAATACTCCTGGGCTAACTGGAGTATGTATCTGTTCACACTAGCTGAGGTAGAACTTATCCCTCCACTACTACCAGATTCATCCTAGAACAGAGAGGAAAATAAAAAGGAATCACATATGGTGGCCACACACAAAAATAACAACTACAGAAGAGCATCTGCGGCAAGGACCTTTAGTTGCTCTTGGCAGTATAAAGGCCAGTGTCCCACTAGCCTAGGGTTCTGTGCAAGATCCATCTGTCCCCTGTTACCTGTGGCTTCTCAGGAGCTGCCTCATTCACTTTACAGAGAAGGTTTTCCAGCTGTGGTCGGTGTCCCATTAGCTGGTGATACACTCTGTCAGCCTTGTCCAGGAGAGTGTTGATATTTGTTACCGCCTAAGAGTGAAAAAGGAAAGGAAAGCTCGTCTTTTTTGTTCAGACACGATTTTTAATTCTACAGAACTACAACCAACAACGTCCAAGCCTTCTGCCTCTTTTGCCTTCCTCGTGGTGGGGGGGGTGGGGAGGAAGTGATCCTGCACGCTCCTGCTGCCACGAGTACCACTCTGCTGACACTACACTCGGCACACTTATCCTTTGGGACAGGCCACATACTGCAATGGGTTCTTCATTCATCAGCAGGGTTCCTCAGACGGGATGGTAACACACACAGTCCAACCCAAATTCACCCTCTTGTACAGCAAGGCAAAGAGACGCAGTGCTAGATAGCTAGTTTATAACTAAAGCACTGAATTATGTCTTTTGAAGAATCACTTATTTGGTGGAGCAAGACAGTAAATAAGGAATGCATTTGTCAGTGAGAAGCCTTACTTCATGTTAGCATGAAGCTTGAAGCCTTGCTTCAAGCACGGCTTTTCATGTTACTCCCAAGAGGGACGGAAGTCTGATGTCCCTGCACTGTTGACCTGGCCAAGAAATACAGCATTTCATTAATGAATCTGCTATTCGTCTCACCTTCTTTCGATCCTCCTCATTCTCTATGGGATCCACCGCACAGCAAGGCTTGGCATACAACATGAAGTCAAAGCGAGCGTATTTACAGAACCCACAGGCATTGCAAAGGAAGGGATCTTTCTCGTCATAATTAATGGATCTGAAAGGCAAGCCAGAAAGGCCAAAGAATGCAGTTGAGCTTTATCAAGGTAACTGAGGCAATGAAATAAACTGTGAATGGACTCAGGAGGTAAAAAAGAAGGATGGCCCTTAAAATGTCTAACCTACCAAAATGCCCTGGGGAAGCCACAAGTGAAATACATGAGGTACATGAGAATCAAAACCTACAAATCAGGCAACAACAACAACAAAAAAAACCCCACAAAAAACCCCAACCAACTAAAAAAATACTTACGGAGGTGGTACCACATTCTGGCTGGAAAAATCAGAAACAGATGTGAATTTGTTCCCAACAAGTCTACTTGAACTACAGTAATTCCCAGCAGAATGGCAGACTAGGGCACTGTGTCCTTTACAAGAACCCAGACAAAAAGAAACCATTTTGTTTTGTAAGGTCTAGGCCTTCAATAGCTTTCACTCTTTACCCAGTTGCAGCGGGACTAGCTACAGCATACTTATTATCCTGCTGCAGACTAGAGTAGCATGACACGAACTGATTTATAGCTCCCATTTCAAGAAGGGATATGGAAACCTTTCAAAATGCCAAGTAATCAGCTGATCTACAGAAAGAATCTGCCAAACACCTTGAATCCCATAAGGATTAGGGAGGAATATGGGACAACAATAAGGGGAGAAGAGATACCAGATAAGGAGACAAAACTCACAAAAGAGAAGGATTTATAACACTGTAGTGAAAGCCTGAATAGCACACAGTAAATTACGCCCTGAGCCCTGCTCTGAATGAGGAGAGTACAACAAAAGCTCTGAACAGACAAGCGAGCACTGTCCGTCCTGCACGCTAAGTCAGGGATCCTGTGGAGAAACCCCCTGCAATCGTATAATTGAACTCCAGCCTCATGCCCTTGAACAGGCAGGCCAAAAATAACCTCCTCCTGAGAATTTTCTTTTCTAACTTCTGAGGGCTTGATCTGAAACTTCTGCGTTCTTTCAGTATTGTCGTATCAGGTTCCCTTTGTTAGCCTGTATTAACATTAAATCCCTGTAAGCCTGTTTTATACTTCTCGACTAATTTGATTGTGCGGTTGTATTAACCGGAATCATGTATTTAAATAGCAGGGTGTTTTGTTGAACATCCAACATGGGCAACAGCACAAGGGCTCCATAAAGCCCTGGCGCTGGCTCCGTGGAGAGGAACAAGGATGACATACCTGCACTTGTGGCACTGGTACACATTTTCGCCGCAGTTCCCACACACCCCTGGGTTGGCCGGGACGGACGCGCTGCACCGGGGGCACTGCAGGGTCTCCGTGGAAGCTTGGTAATTCTCATAGAAATCTGCAAATTCAATCATCAGGTTCGAAGCCACAATGGGCAGAGGCAGATCAATCTTCACCTCCGTCTGGCCTGGGGTCAGCTGGACTTTTTTAGCTTTGTGCCAACGAGCTGGCCTGGGAAAAGGAAAGAAAGCAGCGTGGATTTTCAGTGGGGAAGTACCCTCCCTGCCCACATATGAAGAGAAGCCAAATGCAACCGTCTCAGCTCCAAATCTACTTTAAACGGGATGAATGGAGAGCAGTTCTAGGATTCGTTTCCTTAGCTTCTGTATTGACATGATATGTAGCCAGAAATACATTTTAAGCCTTTATCCTCTTCATAGAGAGAGACTGTTTAGGATTAAAGAGCTGTTGATGCCTCATGGAAAAACTTTAATTCTACAGACATTTTCTAGGGATTTTCACCTCCATTTTTTTATTAGTAAAGACATTTGCATGAAAACAGGATATTTATTTCTAAAGATCTCATCTGCTCCCACTGCTTATTCTCAACCTGAAGTCAGAATCCTCTCTTTGTGACATCATAATCCTCTCCACAGCAGCCACTTGTGATGTCACAGAGGATTAAGACTTCAAATAAGCAATAAACGGCAGGCACAGATTAATCCCCAAGCCAAAGAGATCTGATTCTGGTGAGAATATCTCAAGAAGTAAGAAGGGAAAAGCATATAAGCAGAACTGGCTCCAGACTGAGCAATGTATTGAAAAGGAGCCATTTTTCGTGGGTGAGGCAGCAGCCGAGAGTTAGGGCATCCAACTTCTAATTTTAATTCTACTATATGGCTTCAAACAAGTAATGTTAATGCTTTCTGCATTCCTGGACATGCTGCAAGGTCCAAATCCCTTTCCGAGTCAAACTCTCCAGGAGGTACTCTTGGTATTAGTACTGATTTCCACACAATTAAGTCAGGTGCTTAAAACTGAGCCTGTACAAAGTTTGCATACGCAATTTTACTGGCATATTTCAAGCCGTAGGTGAAATTTGGATCTTTTCTTCAACAATTTACTATAGGAGATTCAGAACAATCCCACCCAACGTGGGCTGACAGCAATGAGTAATAGCCTAAGAAGGAACGTTAGCTAAAACAATAAGCCAGGCACCTCAGTAGAAATCGTAATGTCAAATTCAGAGACTTGCACCCCAAACCCATGGATGAACGTACTTGTTTTTCAGCTCCACTATGGCTTGCACCGTCCTGTTGTTGTAATAGAGGTTGATGGTTCGGACCATTTTGGTTCGTTTCAGGTCTCCTATTTTCACTGTCACTTTGCTGATGGTGTGGCTGCCGATTAGCTTCACCACTTGCTGGGTGGTAGTATACCGCGTGTCCACTTTAATGGAGGAAAGCTTGATGTACTGAGAGAACAAAAAACAAGGACGTGCTGCCTATATGATTCCATCCCAAAAAACCTCAGAAAGACAGCAAATCACACTGCTGTAAACAGCTGGGATCCCTATAATAGGGAAGGGTTTAAGAACAGCAGTTACTTACACAGAAGGGGACCTCCGGATTATTGCAGACAAGGCAAGGATCGCTCTCCAGGTAATAGCCGTCGAACTCCACCAGCCCAGACAGCGTGCTGGAACAAGGGGGAAAACACTGACATATGTCACTTGGCATTCACTGTGTTTTAAACACAAGCCTTCAATCAGAACAGTTTTAGTTACCTGTAGTCCCCAGCCCCAGATTTCGTAACAGAAGCATTATGGTATAAAGCACATTGAAAATTATTGTTTTTCACTAGACAGCATTTTAGTGTAATTATTAACTGCCAAGGTATGACTAAGAACACAACACTTAATTGGAGAATATAGACTTGCAGAATTGTTCCTAATATTTTGTAACATTTTCCAGAACCGAAAGCAAAAAGCTAAAGCCAAACCACTGCTGATGGCGCACAGAATGTCACGTTTTTCAGACGGCAGAAAGGAATCTGCTATTCTCCCAAGGCCAGCTGCAGCAAGCATGCAATCTCAGTAGGGGTCCTTCCTCCACCACAGTTTTATTAGAAGAATTGTGTCTTCCCCTTGTGGATCGCGGCTTGTCTGTTGAAAAGCTCCTTTAGTGAAATGGATCAAAGTCAGAAGTAACTCACTTGTAAATATTGGAGTTAGGGTGGTTGGTAAGAATGTGGTTTTGAGTCCGGAGGATCTCCACAGCCTTTTGGGAGTATTCCTTCAACTGAAATACAATTAGGAAAATAATGTCGTCTTCTCAGTACTTTTTCTTATTGTTGCAAAGACAAAGATATCTCATCTTGTGGCGTTTCAGGCCCCCCAAAGATGCATGCATTATACCCACAGGAATTTATGTGGTTAAATCATTACCCAGGAATGTAATAGATCCTAAAATTAGACCTCTACCACAACAACAATGCCATTTGTCAGCCTATCACTGCAAATGCCTGCCAAGATTTGTAAGTCATTCCCAGCTCTTTAAACATAAACATGCAAGTGTCGGTGTGTCTAAATTATTTTCTCTCAAGCCCACTGGTCCCCTAAGAAATCCTCCACTTCCTTTGTTGAAGAGTTGTGGTTACAAAAGATTTCTAGGAGCTGAAATATCAAAAATCTAAAAATGAGAGCTAACAGTTAAATGTATTTTCCCACAAAGGCTTCCTGTGGGAAAGACATTTTCTTCTAAATAATAATAAATTAAAAAAAAACACAACAAAGACCCCCAAAACAATAAAACAAAAATTCCACACTCCCCAATTTTTTAAAGGACCCTGCCTTTTTCAACATTCAAATTTTGGAAACAAAAAAATTTCCACCAGAAGCTCTTTTGACAGAAAATCTGTCCCAGCTGTATGGTAAATGAGCACTAATGTAACTCACGGGAAGCAGCAGGACCTGGGATGTCGTACCTCCTTTTCAGAATGACACCATACCTTTTTCTCGGTCTGCTGTGTTTTCAGAGAGAAGTATCCCAGGAGATCTACAAACTGGGCAGCTTTCCTTCCATAGGCTGGAAGCTCTGGCCAGATTGACCACATGAGATCCAACAGTAATTCTTGCTGAGACTTGTTAGAGTTCCTGTTGAAGGGATTACGTATCAATTAGGCTTGTAAAGATAGCTATATAGGCCACATAGCACACAATCTTATTCAAAAGGAAAATACATGCTACAGTTCACCAAACTTGGAAACTATTATCTTGCTATACATGAGAGTTCACAGAGTTAAATCTCATCTCTTCTTGCCACCAGCAGTTTTCCTGCACTCTCTGAAATGAAAGCAGCTGTCTTGCCACGACTGAATAGAGTCCTGGAGGAGTTCAGCACCCTGACATGTGCCTTTCCCTACATAACTCCCACCTTTTAAACTGCACAAGTCTGCATCTGCCTCAGAAATTTCCTCTCCCACAAGTACCTACTCCCATAGATGTCAGGAGCCAGATTCTGCAGACAGAAATAAAATGCTTCCAGCAGACGATAACTCAAGTTGATCAGTAACGATTAAGTCACAACTTCTACCTCCAGCCCCAGTAACTGCAAAATAGTGTGAGCAATTCAAGGGGGTGCAATCATCTGCAAGCTTCAGCATCCTTCAGGACAGAGGCTCCAGCATGAACTCTTACACAAGGGCAGAGCTCTCTCTAACTGAGCTCAGACTGGCCAAGAAGAGCCGGGTCAGAGACTCCCTCCCAGCTCACCTGTAGATGTGGAGCGCGAGGCAGTGGGCCTGCCATCTCACGGAGGATGAGTTGGACTCCAGCAAGAAGCAACGCAGGAACTGAATGAGGGTCTCCTTATCAGCAAACTTGTTCAGCTGGTTCACCAGAGCTGTGCACAGCTGATCTTCCTGACTGCCTGAACTCTCACCTAGGGGACACCGGGTGACACAAAAAAGACTTATGAAAGCAGATGAATGGAGTATCTCACGGGCAGGCCAGTTTCCTGTTTTATAAATCATAGAGTGATGATTATGGGGAAAAAATACTGTGTTTCAGGCAACAAGCAAGTTTAATGTTCCTTTCTTTTCCAAAAACATAACCTAGTACTCCCGACTAACACAGAAGAAAACTGCTGGAAAACTTGCCAGTAAGGACAGGAGAAATGTGCTACACATCCTGATAAAAAGAAAAGGATCAACCATCAGGCAGCGAAAAGACTCACAGAGAATCATCTGATAGAGAATGCCAAAATGGTTCCTTGAAGAAAAGCCAAAAGAGAATTTATGCCCATGACTTTTATAGGAAAGCTTAATTACTTTCCCAGGACTTTGGATATCCATTAAGCAGCAGCCCTGGCTCCAACATAGCTTACAAGCCACACAGAGGAAACAAGTCTGAACACAATCATTGAAGAGCAGAGCTAACTGGGTGTGCATCTCCAGTACTTGTTCTAATCCCCATGAGCATTTCAACCTCCTACAACCCAAGATAGCCAAGTTAGGTGGAAGCTCCTTGGTCACTGGAACAGGCCATTAAAATTAGGTAACTGAAAACCCACTTTAAAATAAATACTCAGTGTGTTTGGGATATACTCAGCACTTAATTTCAGCCCCAACTCTCAGGGCACACTGCTTCATCTTTGCCCCTCTCCAATCTACATATGGTAAAACTGCTCTTCTCTCCTAATTATTGCTGAAGTCTGCAAGTGCACTCGCCATGATCCATGACCCTTTCACAACAGTGGTATTCATCACAACGAGAAGCAAGCAGTTCTCTCTAAGTACAAATAAAAAAGGCTGAGAGGAGCATACTTCACCCCTAAAACCATCACAGAACAGGGCACAGCTGCAGCTCACCCTCTCGCTCCTTTTCCTTCTCCTCTTTCTTGCTCTTTTTAGTGGAGGATTTGCTCTGTGTTGCTGGCTGCCCAGAGCCCGATGCTGCAGGAGCAGAGGTGGAAGAGGTGCTCGAAGATCCAGAAGATGAAGCCACAGAAAGCACTTTACTGCCACACAGAGCACAAGACAGCAGCTGCAGGAGAACTGGTGACACTCCTTCATCTACCAGGAAGCTGACTTGAAGGAGGAAATAGAGAACCGCTGCAAAGAAAAAAAGAAAATCTTTGAATCCTGAATTAAAAAAAAAGCAAGCAAAAAACCCCAACCTTTGAACATGACAAGGACCATCCTACGAACACAAAATCTCCCTGTCCCTATACTACAGAGGCATAACTCCCGGGTACACCAAGGTAAAGTGTTTCATCCCAAATTACACACTGGAGCAACAGCAGCACAAGCAAGAGAACGCAGATCTCCTATTCATGTTCTCGTAAGTTATCCACTACACCATATTGCATTCTTTAGCTAAGGAACAGATGCCATTAGAGCACTGTGATAATTAGTACTGGAAACAGTTCAGTCCTACTCAAAACTCTCAACTGTGTTGTTCCCTCTTCTCTGCTGAGCTTCCCCATCTGAGAAATCTTGATTCAAACCAAGACACGTAATGCATCCCCTCTGCTCCCTCAAATACTCTCAGAGAAAGAGCTCACAGTCATCCTTAATGCAGAATTTCTGCCAGTTTACTGTTCGCTGTGTGGCGATCTCTGCACAAGCCTTTAAATGTTCCATCTGAAAGGCACAACAGGACAGGATTAAACACCATGTCAGTATTTCTAGTACTGACATCTTATGTAAGTACAACATATGCTTTTTTCCCAAGTACAGTGGCACACTTTTCCTTACCAAGCTGATCAGTGTATCGTACTGCAGGGCAGAGCCTGAACTTGCTGTGACCACACTGGCACGGAGGAAAATGCCTTGCTCTTCTAGGAGCTTTTTGATTCCACGAACATGAGAGTCCAAGGTGTGAAGGTCTCTGAGCTGGCGGTATTTATCCTTTGATCCACAGATAAAGAGCAAAAGCTTGCGGACTTGGCGGCGCACGAATGGAGTCTGCTGGATCATCAGGTACTAGACAAAGAAAAACCTACAACATCAGCACTGTGAACCCACCACTAGGCAACCTGTGCCAACAAAAATATGGTATGATGTGTTTTCTTAGAAGAAGAAAAGATACAGGAGAGGCACTAATGAATCTGTCAGCTTTAAGGTACTTTAAAAGCAAGTCGCAGGCAGAAGAAACACTGCACAGCAACACTGCAGCATCCTGAGCTGTGCAATTATGAAACCGCTTCTGAAAACCATTCTTTGTCATCTATGACCTCAAATAAAAAGCTAGTCAAGCCTAATTAAGAAGTCCTTCCCCAAACTTGTGCAAATGTAAGATAACTTATCTCAAGTAGGATGCTAAACAACGAAAGGAACTGAAAAGATACACTCCAAATATCTTAGTGATTCCTTTATTAAGGACTAAGTTAAGTACCAACAGCCAAGCACGATGGCACATTGTACCATTTCAGAGAAAGTTTTCTGTTCGAGTTTTCTGGCAGCAAACATCAAGGTACCAAGAGCAATAGCAATCTTACTTTTCACATATGCTTTCCTACAGATTCCTGTTCTACAGCAATAAAACAAAGCTGAACAAATCCTTCAAGGCGGGGGGGCAGAATCAGAGATGGGTCTGAGATCAGCCCTACAAAAGCCCATCTCTCCCAGGAAAGGTAACATTACCAGAAATCTTTGTTAAAACCTGTAGGTGTATCACGTTCTTTCTTACCTCTGACAAAAAGTAAAACCAGGAGTGATCAAAGATGGGAGGTGGGATGCGGGAGTTTGTGTCTGCAATCTTCTTGATCTGATAGGGCAGCCGCAGTACCATCTCTGTCAGGAGCTGAGTGTAGGCCTCAAAAACATCGGCAGCATGACCCTGAAAGCAAGAGCAATCGATCAGGCTCTGGCACTGAACACTCTCAGAGTGGTGTCATGACAAGCTACAGGGTACATTTATTGATTTTCTAAAAACATCACTCTTCTGCACCTTTGCAGCCAGAAGAACAGTTCCCAACTGACAAATACAAATACACCGACAAACCTGCATGAGGACTTTTAACTAGATGGCAACTATGAGGATGCAGTGAGCTAGTCTGTAGTAATAAAGCATTTTAACATATGAGCTTTCAACTTAGGAGACATTCTTACTTTTAACTAGATTTTTTTGCTGCACCTGTATGTCTATCAAAGCCCTACCCACAGCAGCAGCATCTTAGCATAAAGGCACCATGGTGGCTGGACAAGACTAGGATTTAGTGTGGAAATCCCCATCAACTGCTAGGCTTCCTTGCCACAATAAGTAGTGGTGGTTCAGAAATTCTGCCTGCCAAGCAAAAGGAGTCACACGATGGAGTAGCTGCCCTTCAGGAAGATTAACACTTCATCCAGAAACAGTGACAGCAGCTCCACAGAACTGCCTGGTTTAGGAGAGCATCGATGGATAGAGCAAGCTGGGCTGCTCTGTCAGAGAACTCAGAGCAATCCTAGTTCTAACTACACGCTAAGGGAATGGATTTTGATTGTGCTACTAAGGGAAAACCAGTTCTGCAAAGACGCTTTTACTTGCTTCTGTGCAGCAGCCTTTTAAAGCAGGTCATGTAATGCTTACAGCATAGGGTAGGACTCACCTTCACATACTGGCGGAGGAAAAAAGGGCTCATATCAGGTGGAGAAGAAGTCGTGTGAGGTTTCAGGAGCTGGCTGGTGGCTACAGGCTCCTCGTCATTCTGCTGACTTTTCCAGTACTCCAGCAAAGACTTCAGCACATGCAGACAGTAGTCAACAGCACCAGAGCTCAGCAATGCAGCAGCAGTGGCACTAGAGATGAGGGAGGAAGACTGCAACAAAGAGGAGATGGATTACTAGAGCACCTGAGAACCACCGTGTCGGAAGAGCAGGGGTAGCTGTGAGAATCAGACAGCAGCTGCTGACAGTATGGATAAGAGAGCAGGTTTTTATGAAACTTTACAGGCAGCTTTTAAGTTTGGGGTTTGTTTGAGGTTGGGGTTTTTGCTTTTTTTGTGTTTATGAAAAGCAACTCAAATATTTACAGAGACTCTTTTGAACAAGTGCTTAGTAAAGGAAAACAAATAAAATCTCCTCTTAAGTCTAATCTCCCCTCGACACATGTGCCAGAGGCCACTCTGCTGTGGATTAGACGACTAGGGCTTTTTTTTTTTCTTCTTCTTCTTCCCC